>QWTY01002096.1:8088-24449 GCA_008033365.1 Pseudorectes ferrugineus | reverse complement strand
CTTTCTTCCTTTTGGGTTGGACATACTCTAAAGAATGGCTTTGTTGAACCTGGCCACAGTCCAAGGTAATTTAATTGACTGTTAACACAATTGCAACTGATAGCAGAAGGCATTTTTTGGTCTCCCCTGAAGGTCCTATGGCTCTCCCTTGCACCCATCTTCACCCACCTACTGCTGCATCTGGGTGGTCACACCAGCCTGCACCCCTCCTCCAGAGGTCTCTTGCAGCAGAGCTTGGAACAAGGGAAATTACCCCATAAACCTCCTTGTTTGCAAGCATTTCTGTGATCAGACTTTGTCCTAACAGAGAAAGAGCCCAAATATGTGATGGAGACGAACTGGGGGGGGTGGGCTGTGAGCAACAGAACAGAGCAAGGCTCAAGAGTTGTAAGAGAGGAGCAGAAACAGGGTGTGCAAAGGTGTGATTTGTATATGGTAGGTGGGAAAGGTGTACGTGGGAGAGAAGAGTGAGATCAAACACATGGCTGTGGGAGGGAGCAGCACAGAAGCATGTGTTTGAAGGAAAGAAATCCCCAAACCCCATTCTAATTTGTTTCATAGAAATTTCTCCCCACACTTGTTAGAAGGGAGCTGCCCTCCAGCACGCAGTGGCAACCAGCCACTTATATTGAATTTGTTGAGCAAGCCACCAAACAACTCCCCCAGGGAGGACAATCGTTGTGGATCTAATTAAAGCTCGTCACGCAGCTCTGCTCCGCTGATCAGCCTCTGTGTGAATGAGATGACCTCCATTAATTTTATCTGACAATGATCATTGCATCAGGGCCAAATCCCTACATGGGACTTGACACCTGCCAAGAGATGGACAGAACAGCCAGAGCTCTGGAGGTGCAGGAGGGAAGAGGGACCTGGAAACCCCAGTTATGCACTGGATGGGTCTGGCTGTCTCCTGTCCCAATGGGCTGAGGACACTGCCTGATGCCACACTGGTGAGAGAGCAGGCTGCCACAGCAGAGCAGGCAGTAATGGCTAGAAAACTGGGTCTCCTCTACAAAAAAGCATCACCAGCCCTCTTCTAGGAACATGGGACCAGCTCACACTATCATTCACCTCCACCAGAGCAGTCTTTCAGAGAGTAGATTGTTATTATTAAATGATAAATCTACCTAGATGTGGAACAAAAATCTAAAGGTATTACCTACACTTTATTCACTGGGCAGATGTTTCTATCTCCCTACCAGCTTTGGGAAAGGATTTTAAGGCAGATGTCTCCTCTCCATCCACGCTCCAGGGCCTCAAGGAGTATAGCTGTGTTCCTGTACCTATCCCTTGTACAGAGTTGTGTCAGGGCTCAGTGCTGTGCTAACCATGTCCTGGTGACAGCTTGAAGCACTGGGAAAATAGCAAAAGGCTGGCCTAGGAAGAGCTGTCCAGCATGACAGAGAGATAAAGAGACACTGTGCTACAGGCCCTGCATCTCTGCTTGTGCTCCCTGATGGTCAGCAGATGGGGGGTTGAATATCACTGCCCTCATTTGCCTACTGGGAATCGTTCCTGCCCCATGTTGTCCCTTGAAACCTGCTCCGAAACTGAGCAGAGATGTAAGCCAAGCCACAGCCCAGTCTGGCAACACAGCAACAGACAACTGAATGGTGCTCTAGGCCCCAGAGAAAGCCCTGGCACTAGTTAATTGATTAACATGGAAAAATGGGAGGAGATTTTTGATCAAATTGTCCTTCATAAGATCCCTGAAGGAATGAGGCTTGAGAAAATGAGAGAGGAATCTCGTTAACCAATGTTGTTCATTAGTAGCATTTAAATAATCCCTCTGAAGACACATACATCCCTTAGGAACATCAAAGAACTGGGAAACTGCTGTACATCTTCAGGTGGCAAACATGGGCCTGGGTGACCTCTGGGAATTCGATAGTTCCCTAGTGCATCTAAGGTTGAATCGGTGTGATTGGCTTAAAAGTGCTGTAAATTCACAGGTAAATAACCAGGAACACACACACAAAAAACCACACACATTGCTCTATATGGCAGCAAGACCAGAACTGTAAACCTCTAAGAGCACCTGACAACATGAGATCTCAGCTTGTTATTCTCTTGTTAGAATCCAATTCCCTTTTTAATATAAAAGCTTTTAAAATAATTTTCTTGTAGTCACAATGTGAAGCCCCTGTAACTCTCTCGGGATCATCCTCCACACCGGAATCCACAACTCTCTCCAATCAACGAAAAATATGCATTGCCAAAATCCAACATTCTCATTAGCATGATCAGTTCATCAGCACTTATGTCCCTGTGCTTAATTTAACAAGTGTCTGTTGTACAGCAAACCTTCCACCTGCTCTGATTCCTCTCTGCTTGCAAAGCCCTGTTTGTGGAGGGGCTGGGCACAGGGGCCATGAGCTGCTCTCCTGGCTCACAGGCTGCATCTCCAAGCCATCCTGCCAGGTGGGCACTCAGGTGATTTGTGTGATGTCCTTGAGCTGGGGATTTACAGCACAGCCTTAAATATGAGAAACTGCAGCTGAAGCTTGATTAAATTTGCTTGTTTCTTCTCTGCTCTCATCGCTGATGGAAACAGTTTGATGCTACAGCATATGGGGTCATTACAGATACCCAGTCTTGTAAGCCAGAATCTGTGGAGAAAATGTGGGGGCTTTTCCTTTTCTTTTGAGCAGACTCTCAGAGCAATTTGGTATTGGAATCCAGGTTGCATCTGGTGAAGCAGCAACTGATCTCATCAAGACATAGGCATCAAACTGTGGGGTCCCGCCCACCTAGGATGTGAGTGGGCGACTCCTTGAGCTCATTTAAGGTGGTACAGGAAGATGAGAGCTTTGGGAACCTCTCGGGAAATACATGAAGACCGGAATGACATGAATAAGACCTTGGAAAAACGTGAAAACCACAAGGTGGGAAGCAATGCTCAGTTGCTCAGCTCAGTCAAAGTCATAGCAACACTTTTCTGACTCCTGATTGTCTACCTGACAGTGAAATAATGAAAATATTTTAGAGTCAACCAATCTGAGATGATCCTTATGCAGCCATACAAATCCAGGTATTTGTGAGGCAGAGAACAATGATTAGTGGGTGCTTTGATGCTTCTGAAAGGCATTTTAAGAAGACACGAAAAACCTGTTATTGAAGAAGGTTTCCTGAGAAGCTGGCTTCCAAGAAGGTAGACTTAAAGCTCATTCCTTGGTGATGGTGATAACCAAGACAGAAGACACCCAAGTTGAGTGTTTGATATGAGAACAAGTAAACAATAATCAAAAGAAAGAATTTGTGAGGGCGGCAGAGGGTTGTTTTGTCTCTTTCAAGCTTCTGACTAGGAATTGGTCTCAGGCAGGAGATTTGGGGTCACTATATTTTTAGTGTAAATACCACCTTTAGTGTTCAATACCACCTTTTCTAGTAGCACCACTGAATTTCTGTTTGTCTCCCTGAATCTCCACATCTGAGGAATCTGGTTCTACTTCCTTGGGCTACTTTTTTTTTTTTCCCCAGCACCTCTGCATTGTTTATTGCACTAATTGTCTCCTGTGTCAGGCAATTTGATTCTAACACTGATGATCTGCTGCATCACCTCAAGATAACTTTACTGGAAACAATGGGCTAGATTCTTTGTTTAATGAGAGCAAGAGCCCCAGTTAAACCAATAGCTGTAGCTTTTACCTTACTGGTAAATCAACCAACTTACCCCATCTGCAGATCCAGCCTTATGATGCTACACGGGGCACCAAGCCACAATACAGCAATGGAAAATAAAGGCCACTTAATACTGTTAGGTTTTATTACAGAAAAAAAGTGTTCCTTTGAGTTGGAATTACAACAAAGATATTCATGTTCTGATCTGACTCCTCCAGCTCAGTGTATTATCTCTGAGAGATAAAAAGATAATAATTCTATGTGTAAAGAATGTCTGGCAAACTGCCAGGTTTTTTTGGTTTGATTTTTTTTCCTTTTAATTACTGGAAAGTAAGCTGGGGAGCTGGCTCCCTACCTAAGAATTGGAGCTAAAAGCATTTCATGACAAGAAATAACTTAAGCAAACATCTTTCCCCTTATCTCACAGTTCCTTTAAGCTCGTTTTGATTTATTTTTTGTTCTTAAAACCAAACCCTGTCTAGTTAATAAGCAGAGTGATAAAAAGAAAGCAATGCTCCATATCCAAACTGATGTATTTCTGCTCTGAGCACAATTTTACCAGCATGTCTCTTAAAGTCTCACTCAACTTCTCTCTCTGTTTTGTATTTCCTTTGGTGGTTGCACATCAAATAAAAAGGAGAAAAAAGAAAATCAGGCTGAAAGGTGGGATGTAAGATGTGAAGATGTAGAGAAGAAAAGGTACGTGGCATGATCCCTGTGGACAGGCTGAGGGAGAGGCAGCAGTGGTCTGCAATTGGCATTGGTTTGACAGTGTAAGAATTTCACAGTCACTGCACTTACCTCCTATCCCAGTCATGTTTAAGGTCTCAACCTGCCATGACTCTGCCCTTGGGGTGAAGAGGCATTTTATATTGTTACTGATGCTATTGACTGAGCCCTGCACATCTCAACTTTGAGTTCCTCTGTCTTATCAGTGCTTGCATGAATTAGACTTTCCCTAGGAGCAGAAAAGGTGTCCAGGCATAAAGGGATGAGCTCCTACGTGGTATGAGGAGGTCACCCCAATTTGCTGCTGCATCTGTCTACCATGAAGGTTCCCACAGAGTAGTCATTGGTCTCAGAGCACATGAGCTAGGACCCTCTACATGAGGACTTAGACTCCTTCTTTGCTTTCAACACCCAAATAAACAAGCAGCCACAGATGTCATGTTCCTAATGCCTGAAGACATGAGCACAAGGTCACATTACACTGTCTTGAGATACTGCTCATCAGCAGCCTGCAGATAATGAGGGGTAATCTAGTTTAGGCTCATCCTCTGCACTCGTGAGCTAAACTCAGACCAATAATAGTGCTTTTGCCTGGCGATGAGTTTACATCTAAGAAATTGCTGTGGCTCAGCTGATTTGTTGTAATCTGCTCATGCCACAAGCACCAGCCATTTCCAAGGCTGCTGTTAACAGCTTGCTCCAAGGACAGCAGCTACAGCTTGGCAGCGAGACCATTTAGCTTTAAAGCAAAGGCTCCTCGAGGAGCACCGCTGCCTTTAACGCTGGAAGCAATAGGCTCTTGACCTCTGTTTGGTTCAACAGCTATCGCTGAGAAGAAATAGGACTCTAGTGCAGCATTCCAAAGGTGCCTTTGCAGCAGGGATGCTTATAAAGCAGGGGGTAATGTGGAAATGTCACCCCTAGTTTAACTCAGACCATAAAAACCAGCAGATTCCTGGTTGCATTTTTGTGAGTGGGCATTCTTGACTCAAGTGAATTAACGAGTTTCATCTTGTTCTCCTGCATATTTGATATTCCACTGTCCTAGGGCATTTAGAAGAGCTAGGTTGGGTGCTTGGTTTTTTGTAATCCACGATATTTTCTTTATCTTTCTTTACCTTAGATTTCACCAAGGGTTTCCATTTGTTCAGTCTATTAAACCCACCAAAGGGAGACACTTGAAAATGCTGTTGTGCCTTCAGTCGCAACGGATTTCACAGGCCATGCTGCCCCTATAAACGAGGAACAGGATTTGGTCTTGCAAGACCTTGCTGAAATACATCAGTTTAATTAGGGAATATTTTGCAAGGGTGGAAAAATAATTATTCTGCATACAAAGTGGAAATGACCAGAACTTGCCTCATTAATGTTGATTCACTGTAGCCAGCACACAGTGAGCAGAGACTGGAGCCCCCTAATGAATGGCACTCCCTTCATGCCAACATACTCCACATCCATAATGGCTGAACAAGGCTCATTTTATGGGAGCAGTGGTGTGGAGAGGAGGCAGGACCACGGGGACACAACCTGCACATGGACCAACACCTATGCAACCCCAGAGGCTGGAGCTTGGGGCATCCCTGAGGGGATGGTGCTTCCTCCTCACAGCCCCCAAGCCCATCCTGGATTCTGCTCTGGGAACCAGGCAAAAATGGCAAATTAAGGGAAGGGAAAAATTTGGGATTAAAATTGGGAATTGTCTTCAGTGGGGTCTTGGCTGCACTTTTATTACCACTGGTCTCTGATACAACTTTTCCCTAGACCAGGAGTTTCTGATCATGCTGTGAGTCTTGACCCCTGGTTCAGGGATGGCACATGATCCATGGCACCTTTCAGCATCAGACACAGGTCACACAGGGGAAGACACAACCCCACCCCACACATGCTCCTCCCAAATGGACAAATCAGTGTGTCCTGGGTATACATCCGCAATGACTGGGAGAACTAACACCATGGAGTCTGAATCATGATGAGGACAGGGTTTGCCATCATAAAGTGACTTCAATGCATAAGTCAGGACAGCCCAGAAGAGGACAGGCCTGACAGAGGTGTTTGACCTGTACCGGACAAATTCCTTCATGGAGCTACAAACTCATGTACAACAGTTGAGATGGCTAAGCCTGCTGTTTCTACTCTCCACTGGCCCTTTGGGGAGGTCTCATGGACTCACAAACATCAATAGACCAGAGGACTAAACTGTTCTTCTTGTGACCTTCAGAGAGAACCAAAGCACTGCCTAACGCCTCTGGAGTTAATGGTTGTGCTAAATTGATTTTTGTCTACATTCCTAAATACTTGGAAGAAAATCCTTTTGCTGATTCGGCACATGAGGCTTGGTGAAGTTTTAGTGGGGCTGTGTCTCAATCCTTTATAACTGGCATAGGCAATCCAAGTCAGTGAGGGGTTGTCTCATTTTATGTTAGAGCCACGATACATCACCTGACTTATCCTAAGGCAGGCACCAAAAATGGGTTGGGAAATTACTTTAGCAGTGGCCATTTCTTTTCTGTGAGTAAAAATGGGAGCTGAGGGTGGCTCAATCAAATGGAATGGAGATGTTTGCATTTAGACGTGTGAAGGAAAATTAAGTTAATCCCACCCGGTGATGGATGTGGCTGGCATATGGCTACACAAGGATGCAGGAAAAGGACACTCTTTGTATTGTATGTATACATCCCAGAAAAAGATGGAGATTGTGTTAAGAAAGCAGAGGAAAAAGCAGGAAAGAAGAAAGGAGCAAAGACCACGTTCTTGGGGATCCAATCAGCCAATGGATCAGTTTTTGAGCCCTTTGCCATTCAAATCATTGCATCTGAAATTGTCTTAATAACAACCAGGGCATCTTTATGACTCTTAATCAGTGGTTGCTCCTTTATTCGATGAAATAGCTTCACCTTCTGCTGCAGCACAGCATGGGAAATGTCTCTTTTGGAAACCGGTTTACTGGGTACCAGTTTTCCTCCCTTCTTTCTCCTGAATTTAATTCAGCAAGAGACATCCTGAACAAAGACCTGCACAAGCCTTGAGGACAACTGAAATAAGCAATGAACGGTACTCTCCTTTCAGTACCAAAGTTCATCATACTCAGAAAAAGCCGAACTGGAGGGCCATTTTTTCCCAGGGACTGAGTGCAATCTGACAGATTGGATCCTTCACAATTCCAAGGGTCAGTAAATGTCAGTCCATTCTGACAAAGAAATCTTTAGTAGTAAAATAAAATCTTCCCTGAGCAACATGTTCCCTATCCAAGGAGAGAACCACTCATTTTCAGTCTAGTGGTACTTTTTGTTTTTTATTTTGGACTGTATGTATTGGCAAAGAAGAATAAAAATAAGGCGAGCTTGGTGGCTGCACTTAACAGTGAGAAGTTTCTGATCAGCTCTCTGTCTGATGACCTCTTCAGAGGGATATGCCCTTCTGGAAAAAGCTTTTCGCTTCCTCCAAGGAACGAATCAGAACAGAAACTCCACTTTAAATCAAGTTCTTTCTAACTTCCTTCCTCTACAGAGAAGAAAAGCAAATTCTCTGTGTAGGCAGTGATTTATATACACAGAGACATCCAAAGCAGCAAACAATAACCCAAGCATCTCTAGTTTTCCAGGTCCACATATCACAGTCATGTGTTCAAAGATATTTATAAAAAAGAACAATTTTCCATCGGAATGCTTAGAAAAGAGCTGTCTTTCTGACCTGTTGGGAACCACGTGGTGCTGGCAGGCCAGCAAGGCCCTTTTCATCTCAAACATCTATGTTTCCATCTCTTTGCACATGTAATTTTGCACCTCATTGCTCCTAATTGAGTGGTTTTGAAACCCACCCCGCAGAGCTATAATTCTCTGCCATGGCCACAGTGTCAGAGAAAATAAGTTCTCAGACACTTCTGTCTATAAATAATTCTGCTGCCGTGAGGTTATCCAAGGGAGTGTTGACAACTATCTCATTACTAGCGTATTTCTCCCTTTTCTATCAAATTGCTTGTTTCTTCCCCCAGCCTCTTCCAAAAAGCAAAGGTGTAGGATTTCAGGGCTTCCTAAACACAATTTCCAGCATGTTCTTCCTCCCACGATGGACACCACAACTGTCGTGGGAGCTGTCATCTCCAGAATGGGACTCAGGAATGAGACTCATATTAACCTAAAATCCCTCACAGCAATTTTATGGAGTGAAAGGATGTCAGGTCTAAGTCTAGTCACAAAGCCAAACTCCAGCTGTGGTAATTATATCCTGCTAACCCAAAATCCCTCTTACAGTTTCAGCAGGACATGAGTCTTCTTGCTAATACTCTGCTGTGGTTTATCTCAGAGACGGCTGCATTTTGGTGGGGAAGGTGATTTCTGTAGATTTGGCCATCAAAACCAGTCGTGAGTTTTGGAGCAAACACCCCAATGTCAGCTTTTCTCAGGTGAGCATCAACAGCCTGCTTTCCAGGAAGGAAGAGTTGTTTCTGAAATGGGAGCTTGGAGCAACAAATAATTCAGGTATTCATAGTAACTACTGAAGAGGACTCAGAAGCTGAAAGACGGTAGATCTGGATTGGTTATTAGAAAGAAATTCTTTACTGTGAGGGTGGTGAGGCACTGGCACAGGTTGCCCAGAGAACTCTGTGGATGCTCCATCCCTGGGAGTGTTCCAGGTCAGGTTGGATGGGACTCTGAGATCTAGGTGGCAGGATGGTGTCCCTGCCGATGGCAGGGGGGTTGAAACTACATGATATTTAAGGTCCCTTCCAGACCAAACCGCTCTATGATTCTAAGCTTCAAGGTCACAATATTTGCTGTCTGACCCAAGCAACCATGCCTCAGGTACCACGGGCAAACCTTCACCTCTTGCTGTCACTTCCCCACTAACCATCACCATGAAGCAAATAGTAGTGCAGCACAGATTTAAAGGTTCTACACTGCTTTTGTGCCAAGTCATCAAGTACTTGCACTCTCTGGTTTCTACCACCTTTATATTTAGTCCATAATTAAACAAGCAAGGAACGTAAATAGCTGACAGCTTAAAAGCACCATCTTATACTCTTTTCCTTGCTTTGTAAACACAGGCCTTAATTCTCACATAAACTACAGAGCACAGCTATAACTCACTCTCGCTGGAACTGCTGGTTTTTGCCTGAGTACAGGGTGTATTGCGCAGCTGAAATGCTTTTATTTTTCTGCCTTGAAATTTGTCTTTTTAACAGAAAGTAGCTTTGTCCATCCTGAGGATTTTTGGGTACATCTCTGAGCTGGAACAGAGTCTCATCAAAGCACTGTGCTCAAGTCAAGGCAGTACAAGGATTTTTATTCCAACATGATGTGAGCCACAGTTCTTTATGAGTAAGTTAGAGGAAAGAACTAGTTGACCTTCTCCAGAATAGATCAGCTCTGATGAAAGAAGTTAGTATATTTGTCTTAGCTTGGAAATCCCCCCGCCAAGGAAAAATTCTGCTGACACAAAAGGCCCTGAAAGATGGAGGGATGGATGGATGGAGCTGAAAGATGTCAAAGTGAACATCTAACTTTGAAACTTTGTCTTGAGCATTTGGCTCTACAGAAGATTCAAGGTGCAGTGCCTGGAGTGGGAAAGCCCTGACCAAATAGGTGCTTGTGCCAAGGTGCCCCTGCCCTGGGATATGGGGCAGAAAAGCTAAATTTGGGGTCTTAGAGCACCATCTGCTGGCACATTCCCCTAGAAGGAGCTGGGGCAGGATCGGAGATTTCACCATGGCCAGGTCAGGGAGCAGAAAAAGGCTGCTGAAGAAACCCCAAGGTCTTCTTTGAGCCTCCATGGGGGAATGGAACAAGGGAAAACAGACAAAACCCACTCTTTTTTTCTGCAATCAGAACAAGCACTGAGATGGGGTGGGTGTCATCTACCCAGAAGAGAGAGCAAGGGACAGAGAAGAAAACGATGGCTCCAGCCACACAGCAGAGACAGCAAACCAGGATTGCTTGCATAAGCCCCCTATTCCAGCAAGAATTTTGGATTGTTTTAATATATCATCTTTGTTGTTGACTTTCTGGGCATCATTGGGAGGACGGTAGGCTGCTTCCACCCCACCTTGGGAACCAGCAGGCTGTTGGTAGGCAAATATCCTAGGTCTGGGTAGAAATCCTTGCTGGAAGGGGAATAAGTTGAACCTCTGACTTTCCGAAGTGTTTCTGACCTCCAGGTCAGTAGATGAAAGACAGAAAGAGAGCAACCACCTCCCTGCCTACTCCACTTTGAGAGAGGACCCAAGCTCCATGTACCATGTGAGGCAGTGTTCAGCATGGCATATGCATCCCAGAGATCAGAGGGGTTTTCCCTGTGCCAGGTGCTGCCTGCTGCCTGGTTTGGGAGTCCCCATTTTGTACCAGCTGCTTGTTCTTCCACTGCACAGGGACCTGGGTTTCCCCACTTGGCCAAGGGAACCTGACATCTGACCCCTTTTGTGCATCCCTTAGCTTCTGTGTTGGCTTTCCTCTTCCAAGATTTTACTGTTTCAGGATTTAGATATCTAAATTAGGTGTCAACACATGCTGTGTTGGCCTTTAGGTGCTTCAAAGCAGTTCATTCTCCATAGGGCATTCTCAGTCATTACCTAAACCATCTTTTCTCTCCTTTGTTGCCTTTCCATGCATCTTCCACTTGTATCCTATTTTTAAAATCACAACCCCACAGGCCATAGTGGCTTTCAACAGCAGCTTGGCTCTTCAGTCCTGAAACAGTCTGCTTTGGGGCAGATCAGATAGGAGAGATCTGTAGAAAGGATTCTTGGCTGCTGGATCCCACCTTGTTCCCAATTGTGGATCTCACCTGTTCCACCACACCTCCAGGACAGAGGTCCAGCAACACCTTATAGCTGAGCTGTACGGTCAAAATTTGGTTCTCTGTAAAATCATAGAATCATGGAATATCCTGAGTTGAAAGGAAACCACAAGGATCATCAAGTCCAACTCTTGGCCCTGTACAGGACAACTCCATGATCACAGCATGTGCCTGAGAGCACTATACAAATGTTTCTTGAACTCTTTCGGGCTGGTGCTGTGACCACTTCCGTGGGGAGCCTGTTCCAGTGCCCAAACACCCTCTGAGTGAAGAACCTTTTCCTAATATCTAACCTAAACTTCCCCTGACACAGCTTCATGCCATTCCCTCTGGTCCCATCACTGGTCACCAGAGAGAAGAGGTCTGTGGAACTAGAAAGGATATCTTTGTCCATGGGGAGCAGTACTCTCTTTTCACAAGCTACACATCCTGCAACATCCTTCATAAATCCTTTCCTTGCACCTATAATTTAGATGGGGACACAATGTCGGAGAATTTCTCGCATTCATGCAGAAAATAGACAGTGTTTTGCTGGAAGGAGGTAAACTATCTGCATATAATAGCAGAGGAGAAGTGACTGGGATGACAGTCAGAGATATGTAAGTGGCATATTGATTTTTACGTGCTGCAAATAGCAAAAGGCAGTTGTCTCTTGATACGCTTGGATTAACAAAGCGCAGCATTTGGCACTGGAAGTGTTGCTGCCACAAAGCAGAAGATGGGACCATAGTCTATTGGCCTTAGACACAAAGCAGGCTGAAGGAGTTAAATGCCTGCAGTCCCACAGAAAGCTGGCTGTGAGGCATTCATCAAATATGAGTCACCAAATCATGCCCCACTGAGCGTTTCGCTGTTTTCAGTTATCTCTGTGCTACCATGAATCTAACACTGTGGGAAGGTGAGGAAGTGGTGTTGGAACTGGGGTGAGTCCCAGCTCTTGGGATTGTTCAATACAGGGAACTCTTAGTCTGAGGTTTTAAGCATATTTCTAACTGTCTTACCTTGTAAAAAAAAAATAAAAAAGAAAATCAAGAACCTGATATATCTCTTACAGGGAAAAGAAGAAGGAAGAAAAGTCCCAAACAGTTTATTGGCCCTAAACCAGAAAGGGATAATGAACAGCAAGAGGAATGCAGGGTGGAAACCATAGCCTCATCAGAGAATCACAAAATTACAAAAAATGGCTGAGGTTGGAAGGGATATTTGGAGTCCATCCTTGCTGCTGAAGCATGCAGGAAAAGAAAGCTCTAGAGATGCAGAAGACATCACAGGATGTGGAAGATGCCCTGAGATGCAGAAGATGCCAGGATTCAAAACCTGATGTCGAAGATGAACCAGCCCTACTCTAACCTATGCATGCTGCAGGATCCTCCTGCAATATGGATAAGACACTTGGAGTTCCAGCATTGAAACAAAAGCCCCATACAATAGGAACCTATTTTCCCAGGTACCAAGCAGTAGGACATGAGTAAATGGACTCAAGTTGTGCCAGGAGAGATTTAGACTAGATATCAGGAAAAATTTCTTCAGTGAAAGGGCTGTCAAGCATTAGAACAGGCTGCCCTGGGATGTGGTGGAGTCAGCATCCCTGGAAGGATTTAAAATATTTGTGGATGTGGCACTTGGACACATTATTTAGTGCTGGGTTAACAGTTGGACTCGATGATCTTAGAGGTATTTTCCAACCTTAATGATTCTATGGAAATAAAGATCCCCTGTGGCAGCTCGTTGTTAGCAACAGCACACTGCAGCAAAAGGAGGAAATTGCAGGGTATTGCTCTTAGTTTTAGACACCCACGTGGCACGGAACAGAAGCTTGCCCTAACCATCTTTTCAAGAACTTTTACGTAGGAACTAGTGCCCCTACTAAGAAGCGCAAAGACACAGGTGAGAAGATGGAATTGGCAGTGCGGGATTAGCAGTTGGAATTGATGACCTCAAAGGTCTTTTACAACCTAAATGTTTCTATGATTCTATGATTTGAGTCCTCTTTTCGGACAACAAGCACAGCTCAGAAACTGCTTCAGCCTTGGAGCACCACTAAACCTGTTGAGCACCACTCAGCACCGCTAAATGAACGCAATCATAAGACAGGTATGAAATAGAGGGTGGCCAGGTTGGGGGGTGAGGGACAATAGTACCTGTTTGGCTTGTGCAGTGCTGTCCCATCTTTGAAGTAGGTCTGTTCATTTGGGGCTATGACCAACCTGGTCTAATGGAAGGTGTTCCTGTCCACGGCTGTGGTGCTGGAATTAGATGATCTTTAAGGCCACTTCCAACTGAAACCATTCTGCCATTCTATGATTTAGAAGCACATTATCTTTTTGAAGGAGCCATTGCAAACTGCAAGATAATCTATTTTCTTATCTTCCCAGAACCCCTAGAGAATAAATCTTGCATCCCAGACTGCTGAAACAGGAGGTGTCCCCTCTGCTGGCAGCAATCTCCTTCCTCCCTCCTTCTCTCTCATGACCAGTCTCTCTGGGATAATAAGTAAGTCCCACTAAGAAAATCTGCAGACTCTGCTTCCTTGAGTCCTGCTCGGTCATGTAGATGAGCTCTAAGTCCCAACCACCTCCTCCTGCTCAGTTGAGGGTAAACCATACTGTTCACGAGCTGAGGCAAAAATTAAAACCAGGTTTTACACCATGGTTTTGCCTTTCCCCTGCCTCTCTGTACCCAAGATTCCTCTCTGCACTTTCAAATTAGGAGGTATGTCAGGCTTGTGGAACCAAGCCCAAACTTTCCTGAGGAAACACACCAGAGTCAAAGGCATGTTTTGAAAATAAATAGCAAAGCTGACAAGCAAGGGTGATGGAAGATGGAACCAGCATTGTTAGAAGCTGGTAGGAGTAAACTAAGAGGGGCTCTGCATGGCAGTTTTACACAGGACTCAGCCTCCTGCCAACAATATCTGGGGAATACTGCTTAACAACCAAAAGAATGAGCATTGAGTCTCAGGAAGGGAAGAAATTAGAAGTGTCTGTCTAGGCCACTCCAATAACATGAGGAATAATAATAGAGTGGGAGAAATAAGTGTGGAGTGAGGGTTAAAAAAAAATACAAGGAGAAACTGGGCAACAGAAAAGCACATCAGAGTTATAAAATGAGACAGAGAAGGGAATTTTATTCATGAGCTTTCCAAACACATTTGCCATTATCGCAGGCATGAGAATATTATTCTGCTGCTGTCAGGGGGCATGTGATGGGGCTCCAGCCGTCAGAAAATCACTGCCAGCTGTCAGAGGGCCAAGCCATTAAGGGACATGGGCCAACACCAATCACACTGTCAAGAAATACACTTGCTTGTCAAGGGATTAGCAGTCTGGCCTCCAAAGCCTTCAGAGAGCGTTGGCTTCAAAACTGGAGACGGTCATGTGAATAGCGCAGTCCCTGACAATGGAAGCAGAGGGTAGAAATGCTCCTTTTAAGTACAGGAGTAAGGAGTACAAGGAGGAAGGTGTTCAGCTGTTTCTGGTTGGCTCTGGTACATAAGGAGCTCTGAGTAGTAGAGAGCATCTTTGATTTGACAGCATTAAAAAAACCAATTAAATTCATCCAGAAGCACTGCTTAGCCTTTGATCAAATGGGCTGATGCACGACAGTGACCTCTAAGTGCACTGCAGCTTTCTATGGGAAGACTGGCATGAGAGAGCAGCTAATCTGTGCTGGAGTCTCACTGAATTTTATTCCTCTTTCATTCAAGCATCAGCAGTACTCTAACCCATGACAGTTGCACCTCTTCACGAACAGGGCACATGGTTTGGGTAGCAAAACTGATGCAGACAATTCAGTCCCCAACCTTGCTCAGCAATGGTCCCAGAAAAAAGCCAGTCCTAGGACTAGCAGGGCTTATTCTCTGGGTGCTTTTCTTATTTTACAGGTGATGAGCCTAGACTTGGCTTTTGAAGTCCAGCCTACAGAGAAGTCACTGTATCCATTTCCCTGAGACAGTCACACTCAAGGTTCTACCAGAAAGCTACAAAGCTATACTAATACAGATCACAGAAATCACACAGTGTTCATAGAGGGTGTTCTACAGTTTGGGTTAAGCCTATTGGGTCAAGTTCAAACCATACATAAGCACTGCCTAACTTTTAGGTCACAACTACTGTGGCATTTGAACCCAACCACTGAGTGATTCACACTGTCCACAGCTGCCATGCTCAGCACTCACTGCAAGGAGAAGTTGCCCGAGACAGGAATTCAGTATTATATTATATTAACTTACCATTGCAGTCATAGTGCCTTAACACAGGCAGAATTCAGTATATGATTCATGCCCATGATGTAACTTCATATGTTATAATCAGGTAATTGACATTGCAATTAAATAATTATGTCATACTTCTGGATGAAACTTTTCAGAAAAGTGTGTTATGATGGACCCTCTCTCACCTGAAGTTTTGATGTGACACACCTATGAGTTTTGGGGTGTCATAGAATCAAAAAATTATTTAGGTTGGAAAAGACCTCCAAGATCATCAAGTCCAACCTTTGACCAAACATCACCATATCAACTAAATCATAGCACTACATGCCACACCCTGTGGTTTCTTGAACACTTCCAGGGATGGTGACACAACCACATTCCCTGGGCAGCCCATTCCAATGCTTGACGACCCCCTCAAGGAAGAAATTCTTCCTGACATCCAAAATGAACCTCCCATGGCAGAGCTTAAGGCTATGCCCTCTCATCCTGTCACTAGTTGCCTGGGAGAACGGGCTGACCCCCACCTGGCTACAGCCTCTTCCAGGCAGTTGTAGAGAGCATAAGGTCTTCCCTGAACCTCCTTTTCTCCAGACTGAACACCCCCAGAACCCTCAGCCACTCCTCATATGACTCACTCTCTAGACCGAAGGTTCACTGCCCTTCTCTGGACACATTCCAGCATCTCAATGTTTTTCTTGTCCTGAGGGTTTCAGGACTGAACACAGGATTGGAGGTGCACACAAGTTCATGGGGACTATCACTACCCTGGTCCTGCTGCCCACACTATTTCTGATACAGTCCAAGATGCCATTGGTCTTCTTGGGCACCTGGGCACACACTGGCTCATGTTTAGCCAGCTGGTTGTCAAACAGCACCCCCAGGTCCTTTTCCACTGGGCAGTTTTCCAGACACTCTGCCCCCAGCCTATAGCGCTGCCTGGCGTTGTTGTGATCCAAGGGCAGGACCCAGCACTTGGCCTTGACCCATGGATCCAGCCTGTCCAGAT
>QWTY01002092.1:0-11287 GCA_008033365.1 Pseudorectes ferrugineus | reverse complement strand
CTGGGAAAACTGGCTACAAATGCAATAATAGGCTACAGAGATCCAAACAGATGTGTAAAGAACACAGAGGGTATAGAAAAGAAAAAACCCAAAAAACCATCCAGCATCACCATGATGCTTGCCTAGCGAGAGAAGGAGGGAGCAGCAGGAGGTGCCAGTGGGGCCTGTGTGAGTAGAACAAAAGAGGGACAAAAGCAGCAAACAAGAAAGCACAGTGGAGTGCAGAATGAGCCCACACACCTGGAAGGGCAGGAGGGGATGGAAGGAAGAAGCTGTAAGCCAGAGAGTCATAATGACGCTGCTGGGCCACAGCACTAGACCAGAACCTGCTACCCCAGTAGGAGGGGAATGTCTGAGGTCTCGACTGATCTGAGTTTTTCCTGGGTGTGATGGGTGCCAAAATCATGCCTGTGCCAGAACCGTGCTGTGATGGGGTGTGAGAGCTGCGCCAGAGAGCTCAGAGAGGGGATGGACTGGGCCAGTGAGGGGTGAGTGAATTTGGCGTGTGCAGCTGTAACACGCTCCAGCAAAGCTTAAACAGCATATGATCAGCAGGACATTATTTTATTGCCATAAGTAGGTCTGCATTCACTGCTAGCAAACTGAATTTGCTGTTTCCAGTCTCCCCAGCCTTGAGAGGATGGGTAACAGCTACCCAACTGCTCCTCTTTCTGTGCTGCAGATGCAAAGCCTGCTCTCACAGAAGGCCTGATCAGCCTCCAGCTCTACACACATAAAAAACTCCAACAAGCCAGGAGGGCACTCCTGGCAGGGCAAGTCCTTCCCACCATCAAAATAGCCTTCTGCACAGAAACATGATATGGAGGGCCATTAGATTGGAAAGATTTCAAGGACAAAATCAGGTCTATGACTACCTGGGCTGACCTCTTGCAAAAGCATCAAATGAGACATGTCAAATGTAACCATAATTTAAAAAAATAATAAGAGTCCCAGCATAGGACTCGTGTTGAGCAGCAATAAGAATGTTTGCAACAGTCCAGTTGGTAGAAAGTATTCTGAAGTTTGGAATGAATGTTTAGGTGATTAAGATCACATACTGAAGAAGAGTTGATATTTTATTCATAAAACACAATGAGATACAAACCTATTGATTGTTCTTAAGGTGTCAGAAAGCCCATGGACAAGGCTGATCTCATTTACTTGGATTTCACAGTGAGCAGCCCTGCTCCTGATGCCTCCTTGTAGACTAAAGACTTTTGTATCAATAAATTGCTAATTGAGAGTGGCAGGAAGTCGTGGTGGGGACTCACGTTTTAGTAGAGGTGATCAGGAAGAAAAATGAAAAGTGATGCATGCGAGTGGTACTAAAAACCCACTTCACAATAGTAAAGATGACAGACAACTGTGAAGAACAGCAGGGGGATCTTGTAATAAAGCAACAAATGCAATTCAACACAGATAAATGTGGAATTATGCTTGTGAGAATTTTTCTCCCACATTTTCACAGCATCCTCCATAAGAAACAGGAACTTGGGGTTCAGGTTTCATGGGATAGTCAGCTCTGTGGCAGTCACATTAACAATTGCTGGAGAGACAAGGGAGTGGGAAGACTTGTGTTGTTTTATGGTGCTAACACAAAGCGTTCCTGCACCTTGGACTGTGCAGGTTTCTCCCTGCCCACCCTGGTAAAGACAAAAATATCTCTGAGGGCTTCCACAGGGAACAACTAAGTAGTCTGGGAGTCCTTGGCCTGGAAAAAGATACAGGATATAAAACTCATAGAGTGGTAGGGGAAGTGAATGGAGAATAATTGTTCTCTCTCTCATCCCCAAATCAAGTTTTGGGGACAACAGCACAACAGAATTCCTCAATTCTTCCTTATTCCTCAATTCTTCCTTATTCCTCAATAAGCTGCAGAATTCCTCATTGCAGGAAGTCGTACAAGCTAGAAGTTTACATAGACTGAAAACCAGAACAGATAAATAAATGGAACAAAAATACATCAAGGACTACTAATGTTGCAATTTCTGGCTCAGAAAACTGAGAAAAATTGGTCAGCACCTCAGTGTGACACCTTAATCACGGTCTGAGGAAACCAGATGATGTTCAGAGAGAGAAGTAGCACAAACACCTTTGGTTCCTGACTTCTGGTTTCTATCTATAGTTGAGGTATGTGAGAGGATTCATTTTGCCAGGAAGGAAATGTGGAAAGAACAGACAAACTTCTCCATGAGGAACCCACAGCAACCCACTGGTGTGTGCAGGGTAAGGCGGCACAAACCCACTCCAGGCAGGTCCTTCGGACCCACAGCAGGAGCTGGGACTGGCACACAGTCTCTGGGCAGTGTCTGTGTGCATTCCCTGTGGGCCCTCTCTGTTATTGCCTAAAACCTGAGGGTCAGACTCACCCTGCTCTCCTGGCCCTTCTCCCAGTAGAGCACCCGGAACTGGAAGGCCGGTCCCATGTCTGCCAGCTCCACCAGTAAATGGTGCCCATCTGCCAGGACTCTCAGCAGAGGTGGGGTCAGGGAAGCTGCCAACACAGAGACCACCATTATCACACCAGAGACAGCCCTCAAATCCCCCCCTTTTCCCAGACTGGAGAGGAAGAGAAGCTGCCATCACCAGTGGAACAGCAATCTGCAAGAACAGCTGGCTGCTTCAGTGGGGCAGAAACTTCTGTCTGCTCTTCTTCCCTGTGTGTCTAAATACAGCAGCAGACTTTGAGCAGGAGAAGGACCATGACTGGCACTGCAAACAGGAGTTTGGCAATAGCTGAGCTGCACAGAACTTGAAAGGCTTTGAATTTTCTCCAGTGGAGGAGCTGTCTGGCCTGAGGGTCCCACGTGAACAGCTGCAGCAGAAGCAGCTGGGCCAAAGAAGCTGGGACACCAGATCGGGTCAGCTCTTGTGCTCCTGGGCACGAGCTCAGATCTGACACACAGAACAGGAGCTGAGAAACCACAGCTTTTCATGAGAATTTTGGCAGTTATTCAAAGGTGAAGGAAAACATTATGAGCCTCAGGATAATTCACATGAATCCTGATTTTCTTTTAGTATCTGCATGGTTTTAGACAGACTTGGGCTGATGATCTGCTGTGACTTCAGGTTTTGCAAATGAATGCAAGTAAATCTTTAGGTGATTTGCTTCCTGCTTACTTTGATATTCAAAGCTTGGTTTTGTCTGGGATTCTGCTGGGAGGAATATTAGTGAAATAATGAGGATCAATCGAGCATAGACGAAACTATGCACTGTACATTTATGAGCTGGGAAGTTCAAGGCAGTACAGAGATCATATTTGCACTATTTATCTGTGCCATTATTCACACTTATCCATGCTATTTTTTACCACTCTGCCAGAGCTAAAACCAGTTTCAACCTCTTTGCTTTCAAGAAAGGAAGGAGAGTGATGCATAGTGCCATATAGAAGAGATGTTCTTAATAGAATTTGCTCTTACATCCAGTGAATTGCCACTAACACTGAGCAATATGAAAACATAAAATCCAAGCATGCACATGATGAGTGTGCCACAAATGGGAGGCCTGGAAATCTACTTTGTACTTTTAAATGAAAAGCTGAAAAAAAACAAAGGTAAAAATCTCCTTAGCACCATGTCTTAAAATTTAAAAAAACCCTGATATCATTTGGAGGTTAAAAGCAAATATTGTGCTAATGTATCAAGAGAAGGACATTGCAAAATGCAACTGCTAAACAAACAGGAGCATTTCTATTTAGCTCTGTGCTGGCACACTGGATACCAACTAACTATTTGAATGTTGATAAATGAAGAAGGAAGACTGACTAAATTGTTGGCTTTAGGAAGGTCTTTTCAAAACGTTTTCCATGTGTTACCATGCTCGATGTGCACCTATGGCTTTGGCCCTGGGGCTGGGCAGTCTGGAAGTGCCGTGGGCTGTGCTGCTGCCTCGACTGTCTGTGAGCCCCTTACAGAACCTGTGGGCTGTGTTTGAGCCCCTCAGCTCCTCTCAGACTCAGTGCCAGGTTTCCTGAGAGGTGTGAGAGCAGGGACAAGGCAAAGAGAGTGGTAAAAATGCATAAGGACAAGAACTTACAGTGACTTTTCTTTCTCTTTTAAACATCTGTCATATTCACATTGAATCCCAATGCAAGCTGTATCCTCTGAACTGACACAGCTTAGTCAGGAGACTGTTTTGGGGTCCCTAAAACACAGGACCAAGCTGTCAAATACTTCACTGAACCATGAGAAAGCTGCTGCTTTTGTTCATGTCAGTCTCAGGAGTGTCTCTGCCTGACACTGCGGTCTGTGCCTCTATCTGTGCCTGCAGAGCTGCTGGAAAAGGGAAGGAGTTTTCATCTAAAGCACTATCTAGACTATACTTCCACGCAAAGAGACACATTCACCAACTTAGGTGGCACTTCTGATGGTGCTGCTTTGACTAAGACTTCTGTGTGATTGAGGACTGCTCCACCATGAAGTAGTGAATAACTTCCAAAGATGGATGAATTTCTAATATTGGGTCAGTTCTGGTTTAGGACAGACAATTTCTTGCCTGGCTAAAGCTGATGAATGCTGCCCATCCCAGACTGAGATTTGCAGTCTAACAATGACCTCAGCAGAGGTTTCCCACCACAGTTTTTGTTGCTGAAAGCAGTTGGCTACATGGCAGAGAACAGAGGAAATGATTCCAGTGAAATCCTGGAAAGAATAGGCTCATTTTAGGCTGCAGCATAATCCTTGGGTTGAGCTGGGCCTCAGGCTTTGCACGACTTGGAAGGACATGGAGAAAACATCCTGCATTGCTAGGATGAAATTAATGCTGTGGTTTCCATTTCTCTCTCCTCTTCTGGGGTTACTTCATACATCTGGCACCATGGGAGGAGGGAACTATGCCCGGAAGGGAGTGGGATTTCCAGGACAGCATAAGGCAGATGGAGTGTGACAGGGCTGTTTTCCAGAGTAAAAGCTCCCTTAGGATCAGGTTCTGGACTCCTTAGAAGTGACTACATGACTTGGATTAAAAATGACAGCAGGCCTAGTTGATCAGAAATCTTTAAATTTAAGGATCTGTGAAATGAAATTCCTTCAGTCACCTTGCCTATCTTGGAAACCCTTGAAATTCAAGCCCAGATGAATTTGGCTCTGCCTTGGGACAAACTCATGTCCAAGAACATTGTCTAAGAAGGGAAACCCCCCGACCCAGTACTTGAGGAGCTGAGAAGCAGGATATGCTCTCTGCGTATCTGGGCTCTGTGTGCCATGCACTGGACACAAACAGGCACCTGAGGAGCACCTCAACACCGAACTCTGACAAGTTAACACAAAAGATGTAATTTAGGAGCAGGACGCACTCGTGACACGGTTGAAGAAGCCTTTCATGGTGCCCCACTGTGACCTTGTGGCCCCGAGCTCTGCCCTGACACGCAGCTTGTAGGCCACGGTGGCTGAGATGTCCTCTGTGAGGTTGCACACCGTGGCTGTGGTGAGGGAACATTCCGAGGTGGGGATCCAGCTCCCGTTGGCGTATTCCCGTTCGTATTCCCTGAGGAGAGGAGGAAGAAGACAGTCTGACAGGAGATATACCTGTGGCGTGGGCTAAGGCTGCTTGTGAGCTCTTTCCAGGTAAAACCTGCACTGGGATACACTGGGGCGGGAACACCACAGGTGTTTGAAACCAGTGTGGGTGTGTTTTAGATCTTATCTGCAGAAAATCGCCCCGAGCGGAGTTCATGAGCCAAATGCAGCACGAAATTGTGGGAGGTGGGGACAGCCAACGCAGTGTTGATGCATCAAGTCCTGCCCACTCCTTTGACTTCATCGTCCCTGGTACACCAGAATTCCAAAGCCATATAGAGGCAGATTTCTTATGTGGAACTGATGCACACCGTGGATTACTCAGGTGTCTATTAACCAGCAAACTGTCCCAGAACTGGAGCAAAAGGAATTTTTCCCCCTCTTGTGATTAACAGCACTAAAGCATCAAACTTCTCTTAGGCCTGTGAACTGAATATGCTCAAGCCAGCCAAAAATTTATAACTTAAAGTTGAGATAAACAATGTTCAAAGAGCAAAAAGAAGAAAAAAATCCAAAAGTTACCCCTGAAACTCAACTGAGTATCTCACAGTTGCTCCCTGGACGATCACAGGACTCCAAGTTAAGAAGTGTTTCATGTTGGTTGAAAGAATGGAGATACTCTGAGGTGCTGGCAACAAAGCATCGCCTCCTAAAATTCCCAGCAAAAGAAAGAAAAAAAATGAATGTACTAGGAAAAAAAAGCTTAGAAGAATAGTGCAAAACAGTGTTTTGCATCAGAAACACACACTCTTCATTTCACTACAGTCACTTCAATATTTGAAGGTATTTTCAAGAGAAGACAAAAGGATGGAGCAGCTCGGCTAAAAGTGTTCCTTTGCCTTATTTCAGAGTTTTTCATTGTATCACTAAAACAGTGAGGAAAAGGTCAAGCCCTCCAGTTGGGTTTAATGAAGCCAAGTGAGAGACATTCTGTTGCACTCTAGAAACTGTTCCGAGAATGCCGTGGTTCCACATGTGCTGTTCTTTCCAGGCTGGGATCGCTGCTGAGGGAGATCCCAGCTCTGGTACAGCTCCCTTCATGTTGCAGGATTCTGGCAATGTAAGGGCTTGTATGCTGTGATTAAAGTTTATTAACAGAATAAACTTATTCCATGCTCTGTAACTGAAATTATCACTTTCCTCTGAGATCTCCAAAGCATGACTATGGGATGGTGGTTGATTTTACCCTGGGGTATCTTGATGTAAAATCCTTGGCAATGTTTGGAGCACAGGAAGCAGGATTCCCCATGGACACAACGTGCACTACGCTGTGGGAACAGACTTATCTTCTGCTGCTTTCCAGTCCCAAGAAAATCCCATTCTCTCTGCTCAGCAGGGAATGGTTCCCAAAGAACCACTGGGAGGGAGAATGAATAGAGTGGTTTCTAACAACCCACTGGTGAACACTCCCCAAAACAAGGAAACCGTGCTATCACAATGTGTTACCTCAAGATTTTTTTTCATTAAATTTATTTCACTTAACCAGATTTATCATCCAATAGTCTTTGCCACTAAAAAGGTGTTTTCTTCTGAGCCATGTTTACAAAGTTAATCAGTAATTCACTTGTTCTACCCAGGGTCAAAACCAGGTTGACAAGTCCATGAGCAATGTTTTTTAAAGCATTGGAACAACATCTGTCTAATTTCCTGTATCATATCTTTATGAAATCACTGATGATGTGGGGAACTGTTATGCCAACGCTGATTCTTTGGCATAAGTCATACAGATCTGTTGACACAATGCTCAGCTGTTCTTTGAAATAATATTCAGGTTTCTCTGGGATGCGAAATTTTCTTCCTTGTCCTTCAGACAACAGAAGAGTCGTTCTCTGCCATATCAGTGTTCTATCACTTCTGGCAGGCTGAGGCTCCATGCGCTCAGAGCACTGTACTCAAGGCACTTTTAGTCTTTAAAAAATGAAAAAAGGAAAGTCTTTAGTGACCTTCACACTGCAGCATAACCACCCATGTGGGCTCTTGTGCTCTCCAGGCTTCTCAACATTCAGGTTTCTTGCTACTTTTCCCTGTGCTTGGTTCCCATGTTAATTTTGGGACTTGGCACACCTGAGTGTGTGAATTCCATACCTGATTTCATTTACGTGAACAAACACTGTTTCTCCACATGACTCATGGACACAATGAAGTTCCAGGTCTGAACAGGGGTGAACTGCACTGAAGGTTTTCCTCGTTTTTTAAGTCATGACTTTAGGACATTTTTGATACAAATTTTTTGGCATTCAGTAAGACTAAACCCTACATTATTAAACTGTCTAGAAACCTGTATTAGAAGCAGAGAGTTCTGAATTGTACTATCAGTCTTTTAATGGCCCAAGGGTTATTTCCCATCTGGTTAGACCAATCTTCATTTCCTGGCTATGCTTGGCTTAGTGCACTGTTTTCTTGTCAAAACCAGTGAGTCTTCTACTGGCACAGTGACTGTCACCTCACTTCAGCTGAACCACAAAAGTTCATACAGAAATTAGGATTCTTTCCTGCTTTTGCTAGGAAAAACTCTGTACCCAATGACAATGTATGTGCCTCTATAGAAGCAGTTCACTGATTTAAGCTTCTGTTTGGCATTATATGCTGAAAATTATCATTTGGAGGAGAGGCTCATGCTTTTCCAGAGTACTTTGGATCTAGACATACTCCTGTGTCATAGCCAAGCAATTACATTCATGGCTTCTCCCACCCATCTGTTGCGACAGCCCACAAAACAATTGTAACAAACACAAGTTTAACAGCGGGAGGAAAGACAATTCTAGGTTATGTAAACAGCACCGAGAATAAACAGGGAAGTGTGTTGTTTGAATGCTGAATTAATCCATTAACTCTGGTTTGTTCATTTTGAAGGAAAAGTAAACAACAATCATACAAAGTGCAGGAGACAACTGGACAGGGAGCACAGGCAGGACCCAGAAGGCTGAGAGCCCAGGGCTGCCACATTTCCATCTGATTTTGGATTCACCAGCAGCCTCACAGGAAAAGCCAAACTACCCTCATTCAAGCCAGGGTATTGACTCTCACCCTAATGTCTCCAGTCATGCCAGAGAAATGACATTTTCTCTGTAAATAGCATTTTTGTCTCCTACCCTATCAGCAGTATATTCTATTTCATTTGTTGCACAAAGAATACATTTCCATTTAGAATGGTGATGACCCTTTTAATTTAGTATTTTTATTCTCTTTGTGTTAGAGAATTACAATTAAAAAAAAAAAATCATGGTCAAGTTCAGTACATTTGTCTGTCTTACTCTTCAGTTTAAAATATCTTAAATAAACCCTCATAAAGTTCCATTCCTCTGGGATAGATTTTGATCTCCTTCTTGTTCTGTGAATATAGAACAATATAATATTTCCTCATTACTTGCTGCTACTTCATCACTACTATCACCACTACTTACTGCTAAGTGTATATGAACACTATAAAACTATTAATACAATTACCTCTTTATTCATGATGTCATCTCCTTTCAGGGGTTCAACAAACACAAGAAGAAACAGCAGCCTCAGAACTGGTGCTGCACAGTGTTCAGGAGTGCTTTACCTCATCTGTGCTTTTCCTGGCACATCCCTTAAAATTTTGTATATAAGGCTGAGAAATCTTTCCTGTTGTGCTAATAAGCATTGGCTTTTAAACTTCCAATCATTGTATTGCCTAATCTTCTTTTGCTAATGTGGAGGACAACGATGCCACCAGCTTTTTATACCTTGGAGCATGGTCTGACTCTCCATTTGAGGAAATTTCAGTGAAGGGGAATCTGACAAGGGAATTCTGAATTCTAAATGCTGGTAACAAGAGAATAATGTCTATGAGACATTAAGGAAGATAAAGGAATTTCTTTGTAAGCTAAAGGTTGAAAATGAAAGCCATACATCTCTAAGTCCTAGAAATAGCAATTTATACGAGGATAATAAATTATGCTAAAATCTCTTTGGCTAGAACTCCAATCTGCAGGCTCTGGGGACATCCTCTCCTTCATCTGCTGATTACACAAACCCACAGCAAAAGGCAAGACCCTGGTACATCCCCCTTGGCTTTTTTTTGTCCCCAGCAGTCAGGAATCAAAGCCCAGACTCCTGGGCTAGACAGGAACACGCTGTCTGCTAACCTGGTGTCTGCTCTGCACAGCCACGGGGGCAGCTTAGGGCATAAACATTCAACCAAATAAATGTTCTTTGCTCAGAAAGGAGACTGGGACATGAATTTTTGTGTTTCAGGACAAGGCCAAGAGAGTGGCAGACACAGTGTAGGTTATGCCACCTTTCCCTCCTACTCTCTGTCACAGTGAGAGAGGCTGGCAGGCACTGCCCACACAGGCAGCAGTGCTCCTGCCTGGAAACAGCACTTAGGGAGCCAGGCCTTCCACAAAAATACAGTAACAACAACCCCAAATTTCTTTAAAGAACAGTTGCCCAGCTCTGTCATCTTTTAAAACACATTTGCCATAATCTTCCCTATTGCACGAAATAAACTTTCCGAGCAGAAACCACTTGATGCTGTCACTGGGTTCTGTCCTTAGCATCTAAGAACTATAAATAATGAGGTGGCTGTAAAGTGATTTTTTCTGAGGCAGAGGAAGAAACATGGAGCATGAGACAACCAGAATGTTGTTGTCACAACCTAAACCAGCACATTTAGAAAACCTGGACTAGGGAAAACCCAAGCACACTGGCAAGCCATGTTTGCTTTTTAGAGGACTGACATTGCCAACACTGGAATGTAGCCAGGAGATTTGAGACCAAGCTCCTCTGAGATGTGTCTGGTGTGTAGCATTCACTTGTAGAAGCAGATTACCGATTGCACAACCTCCTTCCAGGGTAAAGGAGACCCTCAGTGAAGTGATTTGAGCAATTAATTAGCACTTTATATCCTTCCTCTCTGACCCTGCATCCACTCCACAGGCAGAGCATCCCTGTGCTCAGAGTGCTCAGCATTGAAAGAAGGCTCCAGAGTTCAGCTTCCCACAGAACAGCAAGAGAGCAGAGACATATATGGTATTACTTAAATTCCTTCACACCGAAATTTCCCTCTGGAGTTCAGAAATGAGCTGCAGAACATAGAATTCACAGATTGCCTTTTTCATTTGCTTATTCTGATATTCATTTTAGAAAAAGAATTAAAATTCAAGATCACCTGACCTCGTACTCATTCAGCTTAAGTGCTGCAGAGGCATCTTTAACAAAAGGACAAAAGACTCTGTTACTCACAACCTCTGACTCAAGTCAATGAAGATCTTTCAGTCATTTACCTGAGAGGTTTGGTGCACTCAGCGCGCAGAGGAAGAAGCAGATGAGCTTTGGTGGCATTTTGCTCAGGCTCTTCCCACGTTCACATCCCATCACACATCTCAGGAGTTTCCCCTCCCAGCCAGGGAACCTCATCTGAGCCAGCCATGGTGGGCAGCGAGCAGAGACTCCAGGGGAGCGTGGAAACTCCTCTCTGCCTGTCTGCAGAGTGCCAGAGGTGCACCAACATTGTTGGTGAGGGTGTAGCAGCAGGGAGTGCCCAGGTAATCTGCTGCCAGCAGTTCTTTACAGGTCTGTGCAGCTCTCTGCTGGATGGGGTAACCCTGTCTCACTCCCTGAGTTACACAGAGGCCTTGCAAGGAGGAAAGAGGACATGCTGGATTTTTCCATATAGCTGTAAATGCTCACTCCTCTGCTCAGCCCCAAACTAGATAAATCCTGATGCTTCCAAGCACCAGGGAAGTTTCCTCATATTCCTGTGTCATGTCTTATGTCCCTGCACAAAGGACTGGGACCTCTG
>QWTY01002091.1:52177-160095 GCA_008033365.1 Pseudorectes ferrugineus | reverse complement strand
CAAACAAACAAACAAGAAGGATGTATTCAAACTTTTCAGGCTCCACCAAAACTTCATTTTCTCTTACTACAGACTCTCACTGAAACTCTCAGGCATAATACAAATGAAGATAATGTAGTGTGGGTTTCGACAAATACAGAAATTTCAAAATAATTAGGAATGCAAACCACTGATTAAAGAGTATTTGAAATGCTGTATCAGTTTATGAATCATCTGCCCATTGGTCATAATATACAGGCAAATTAAAAATTAGCTGAAGGATATTAATTAAAGAAGATTAAAAGAAAAATGCTACTTAGCATGAAAGAGAATAGAATGTGCTTATTGTTGAAGTGAACTTCTAAGACTTTAATATGTATATAAGCTTATGATGTGTGTTTCACTCATAACTGCAATATGTGGAATCTGAAACCAGCAGAATGTGCTCCAGAATTGGCAATTTCTTACAGGGTTGAGAGTCTTCTCTCAGCCACTGCTTTTTGAAGTGGCCAGTCAAATTGAGAGGCTGGACTTTCCGAGTGGTTTCTTTAGCTCAAGATTCTGAGAAAGAGAAGTTCTGTCTTTATTTGTAGTCCTTTAGAGACATGTGTCCATTATGGTGGGGACAGTTTGTTTCTGTATGTGTTCTTAAATGTTACTGTATTTGGTAGCTTTCTGTTTTATAATACCAAAAAATAACTGTTGTTTAGTGTTCAGGAGCAGAAAGTCCCAGACATTGTACACAAGTACTCATTTGATTTTGGGAGGTCAAACAGACAAACATGTGATCTCTCTGTTTCTGTTCAAGTTTCCCAAGAAAGATGGTAGTATTTGGAGCATGTAGCAAATGTGTCCTAGGTCCTGTAACGTATGAATGAAAGTATTACCTTCTGTTGAAGGAACTTTTGTTAAAGCTCCAGATAGTTTATGGGAAGGAAAATCTCTTTTAGGAACCACTTGTGAGTGGGAGAGAAGAGGAAATGAGGTCTCTTGGGTATCCCTCCTTCTAACAGCATTGCTGTAAACTTTTCTTTCTGAGAAGAGGAAGATTCCCATTTGGTTTTCATTCAAATATGTTTAAATGATTGCAAGAGTAAATTACCCCTACTAACAAAATCTAATACCTTCTATACCCATATGTGAGCACACCAGAGTCAAACTCAGATCTTGAGTGCAATAGATTACAAGAGAAGAAGCTGCGAAATACTTTCAAAACTATTTTTCTACCCAGCATTTGGCACTTTTGGGACATATTTTTCATCCTAAATGTTGAAACCAGTATGTTAAGATGGGCGATGGCCAGGTCAAGCCTTACAGCTTCAGTACTGTTGTGATTGTGGCACCAGACTCGTGGAAGAGCCACTCAAGAAGGCTGCCCTGGTCTGCGCTGCAGCGTGTGCAGAGCTGGAGTGTTTGGAGTGTTGCCCTGGGTTTGCCTGGGACAGAGATCACTTTCTTGTGGAAAGATTCAGAAATTGAAGCTCATTTGACTGAGGGTTCTGGTGACATGGCTGGCTTAAAAAAGGCCTGTTTGTTCCCCAAAAGTATCAGAACACAGCAGTGTGTGGGGGTGAAAGCTAATGGAGGAGAACCATCTCTTTGCTAAGCCGTGCCAGGCTGCAGCTGTTTGCTGGGGAAAGCACGTGTGCAGAGGGGCTGGAGACCACTGCAGTATGGAGGAAGGATGGCCTGTCAGGCCAGAGGTGCTCCTTGCTCTGCCAGGTGACCTCTTTACCTGCCAGGTGACCTCTTTACCTCTTTACCGGCAAGTGCTGGATGTGGTAGAAGGTTTTATTGCTGGTAATATCTGAGAGGAAAAGGAACAACAGAGTGTAGTATGCAGAAATGCATGTCAGAGAGTTATCACTCCTTACACTGCATGTCTGCCTCACCCATTTCTCTTCCAACACCCATATGTTCTGGGTACCTAAACACCTCTTCCAGCACAGAAGTGACATTTTCCAGTAAAGGAATCGAAATGCTGAGAAACTGAGGGAATTGTATAAGGTCATACAAGAACTTGTGATTAAACACACAGTTGAACCTAAATTTCTTGTGTCAGGCTGGAGGTCTAACCAGTGCCCCATGCTACCTTGATGGAGGGAGACATCCTGTAGGCATCACCCTCCATAACTTCTGGGGAAGGCACCCCCAGAAGATTAGCACCTCTGTAGCTGGTGCTGATTCAAGTGTGAGAACTCATTTCCCCAAATCCAGCATCCCTTGCAGGGTGTGAGTTGCCAGCAGTGTACTGAAGGGTTTGCAGTGAAGGAGCGCTGCTTTCTGGACTCCTGCAGCTCTTACCTGCAGCAGTGTATAGAGACAACAGAATGCCTAAAGTTTTTCCCATTTGTCTTTTTCTGTGGTAATAAAGGGCTGAGAAGTGCTGTGAATCAAAAGGTTAGCTCCAATCATACGGCTGGCACAGTGAACTATTCTGCACCCTGCTGTGCCAGCACTGCTGTGTGCTGGAAGAGTGAGTTGTGTGTGATGTGCAGGGACAGCTAAAGTGCGTTGTTGTTTCCGAGTGAATGAATGCTAGAAAGTGTGCACATGCACGATTTGGACATGTTTCCTGGATTGCCAAGGAAGGCAATGAAGGAGCAGCGAAGGAAATCTTTCCTACAGCATTTATGGCAGCTTGGAGAATTCCTCTTCTCTAATGTTCTTATAATTGCTATGACCTAGAGCTGGTTGAACATTCACCGCACTGTAATGTTTTACCACTGAAAAATGTTGATTTCACTCGTCAAGGTGTATCTCTGCTTGTAAGCTTGTCTGTGAAATTCTTTTGAGGTTACTCATTTTGGTATGATTGATGCAAAAATAAAGTTATTTGGCTATTTGAATACAGATACTTTCTATGAAATATTTGGAATGCTAAAAATATATGTCTCAAAACAAGAATAGCACATTTAGCACAGAATTTGGAAATGTTTGCTTAATTTTTATGCAATGAATTATATCCTAGAGTGTCAGATTTTCTCCACAGATGTTAAGTTCTGCACTTAGAGCTTCCCTGTAAGTCTAGATGACATCTCTATGCCAACTCTCTAATAAGAACATAAGCATGGAGAATATCAGGCTTTTCCCACCCTAATGCAAGCTCTGTCTGCAATGCTGCAGTGTTGACATGCTTCTGAGAGCTTTGTGAAACACTAATTTGAAAGGTTTTGGATGTCAAGCTCATTTTGGGGCAAGAAGCTCCATTTTACTTCCTCTCACCAGAAGGACCTATTGCCTGTCTGGTTTCAGAGTGGGAGAATGTACAAAACCCAAAATTCTGCAGTGTTCGAGCTGTACTGACATTTCCTCCCTCCAAACATGAAAAGCTTTGACACCCAGCTCTGATCAAGCTTCTCTTTCTACCAACATACTTCATTGGTTTGTGTTTCCTACATTTAAAATTTTTCTGTAGAATAGCACTGCAGTGTGTGTTGCATGATCACACAAAAGAGGTAATGTGGTGTAGTGGGAACTCAGTCACATATTTATCAGCATACCTACGTGTTTGATGGTAATGTGTGTTCGTCTGTCTGCAGTTTTGGTCAGGAAGTGTTCTCAGATCAAAGTCTGTCATCTCTTTAAACATCTTTCAGTTGCTTCTGCATTTGTGAGCCACTCTGTTCCGTTCCAGTTCAAAGAAAAGCTGGTTGCCTTTGACCATTTGTAGTTTGTACTAAAACAGAAGAGCATACAATGAACATCCAGTGACTATTTTTTGTGCCTCTTAAAATGTACAATTTTTGGATGGAGGCAGGTGTTGTACAGACGTCTCACCATCACAACAAGCATTCTTGTTCCACTGCTCAGTACCTCTGTGCTTTCTTAGGAGTTTTTCCACCATATTGTCTGGAAAGCTTGAGCCCCTCTGGGTGCTAGAGCTGCTGCATGTGCTGTCTGTTGCATTTTTCATGATCTTCCTGCAGTCACCTTGTGCCTCTCTCCAAGTGATTGTCTTTCTCTGTCTCGTTCTGCTGTGAGAGCAGTCGACAGGCAGTTGGTGGGTGCCTTTCCCAACAAGGTGCCAATCTAACTCCCCCGTGTCTCACTCACTGAAACGATCCAATGTAAATGTTGTGAAGACGTATCAATGTCTAAAGAGCTCTCTGTTCACAAAGAGCTTCGATGCTTTTGAAATGTGCGTCCTTGCTCTCAGGAGACTTTATTCAAGGTTAAGGAGTTTTAGGAGAAGCTTGGAGCCATTTGCCATCTAGTTTGGAAGAAGTGTGTATAGGAGCAGTGGCTTTTCTTCTCTCCTGCACTGGGCTAGGCTTAATAAAATCTGTACTTCTTAAATTTGAATGTTCAATTCCTAGCAGGATCAACCCCAGTAATGCATTATTTAAAATAATATGAGACACCATTTAGGCTATGAAGGATGATTTTAGGGTCTCTTCAGTTATTCTGAAACCCTTTCTAATCATATCTTGTTTTCTTCTAGTTAAATGAAGTCTTCTGGTTATTCCTTTCAGACAAGGTCTCATAAATTACTTATTATTTAACAAATCTGGTGTTTGAAGCATTCACTTTTTAATTTTATTCGGTACTGCCTTCACGGTGAATGCCACTTCCTCTGGCAGGGGAATCAGCACATAACTCCAGACTTTGCAGTTGGCTTTTCTGAATATCTCACACAAGATTCACAGAATGCTAACACACGGGAGCTCACGCCCTGTTGAATGTGTCTCTTTGCTCTTAGCAGCTGTCTTGTACTTCTGTTTCAGCACTTCTGTATCCATTTTGTTTTAATGTTAAAAAGTTTGCACAACAGTGAGAAGGGTACAAAATTTATGTGGCAGCAGTGGTAACTTCAGTCCTAAATGAGCAATTACACTTCATAGTGAAACATGACCAGCTGGCCCAGCCATATGGGTCTGGCGATTCTTCCTAGGCTTGTTTTGACTGATTTTGAAGGTGTCTCTGAGGAAGTGCCAAAAATTAACTGAGACTGTGCTACAGGGGACTTTCATCACCTATTTGTTTCTTCATAACAAAGGTACACAAACTAAAACAAAGATGGCTGTTTTCACCTCTAACCGGGCACCTCAGCTGAATAATTTAATTGAGGTCAATCACTGCTGTCTTGGGTAATGATATGAGGCCATCCCAGGTTGATTTGCCACTTGCTCCATAGTAAAAGCACCAGTAAGTAATAGGTTTAGATAAGGGACTTCTCTAACACTGCAGGTGCTGTTTATGTCTTCTGCAGAGAGCTCTCCTTTGTTCTGGTCTTGCTGTTTTGACACAATTTTATCCAAGCACTTCCTCTGTGTGTGCATTAGCAGCAATAGAAGATGGAACACGTCAAACCTCTCTTGACAGAAAATACCTTAAAAATCTTTCCAGAGAGCATTCACTTTGCTCTAAATCCCTTTCCTCCCAGTGAGGTGCCTGGGAAAGAACCTCATATTTTAACACATTCATCTCTTCTGTAAAATAAATTTTTAAAAGTGGAAACTCCTTGTTTGTGTCTTTTCTCTGGTGCACCTGCACAGCAGTGTATTTCTCTTCAAAGTAACATGCTTGAGGGGTTTTCCCCTGTTTTTAATGTTGCAAAATGCTTCATTTCAGTTCTGCTCTGTGCCTTGCTTCAGTGAAATTGCCATTAAGATCCTACTGCTACCTTTTATCCTAGTGGGTCTCAGACAAACTGTGAGAGTTGCAGCCTTGCAGGAATCTGGCCCAGAGAGGAGGGAGGAGACTGAAAGTACCGATCCTGGAGAGCTGTGTGTTGGCAGCTCTGTAGCAGCTCTCAATGTTGTTGGACTCATCTGAAAAAATACAGTTAGGGATAATCTTGAGCAAATAATAAAAAAAGTAGTTTGGATCATTTTTGCTTTAATAAAGTAAAAATCTTACATTAGAAACCAGAAAATCAGTCCAGTAGAAAATTCTCAGTGTTTTTCTGGCCCTATTAATAAATTTGCCACCTTTCATTAACTTCAATTATTGTAACAATTTCAAAACCAAACCCACAGCACTGGATTATTACATTTATTTCTGGTTCTTTTGGTGTTTAGAAAAATTCTTTACTTTTTTGGCTTGGTTTACACACCTAAAGATATTAGAAGAAGAAGTCAAAACTTTTTTTCCCTTGCCCTGACCCTGTTGGAGCTGTTGTTTGCTTATGTGGGGCTGGGGCTGCCATCAGCCAGGGGCACTCACCACATTATTCCTCCTGAGTTCCTTCCTGAGTCACTCCTTGGAAAAGTGCTGCTATTTCCTAAGCAAAAACCGAAGACAGCTAAATGGAAAGCTGAAAAAGCAAAGTGTGGTTAGTTTTAAAGGACAGCACAAACAGTAAATGAAAATTATGTCCGGTTGTGAACAGGCGGACTGACACAGATTTATACTCTTCTAGCTCACTTCCAAATGACAAATGGGCATAAACCCCTCTGTGTGCTGGTTTGCATGCATGAGGAGAGGGGCTGGCTGGGTGAAAAACAGCCTGTCGTGCCCGCCCGTCACTTGTTGAACCATCCAGAGGCTGGCAGGGAGATTCGCTGTCGGGGTGTGCCGGAACCCGAGCGACTCCGGTGCCGCTGTCCCAGCCGGGTCAAGCCCCGCAGCATCGCGGCTCCGACCTGTTCCGACCCTGCTCCCGGCACAGCGGCTGTCGGGAGAGGCAGGAGGGCCCGGGTGGAGGCCGGTGTTGCACAGGTAGGGCAGGAATGCCGAGCGCGGCTCCCGGCAGGTGTCAGCAGAGCGCCGCGGACGCCGCGGGCTCCGAGCGGCGCTGGGAACCCCGCGAGTCCCGGGCAGCGCGCTCGGGCTCCCGGGCGCTCAGACGGAACGCGGGATCCATGCCGCCCTGAATATTGCAGTGGCACAAGTAGTCGCGATCTTCATTTTGTAAAAACATTCCCTCAAACGCGTTTTGATAGTTTACAGACGAGGTGTTAACAGGCTGCGTTTTTGGAGTGAGCCTTGCTTCAGAGCTGGTGTGTGCCCACTGTAAATGAGCTCTCTAAAATTCCCTGGCATTCTTCCCCACAGTGTGAGAAATGCTGTACAGCCTTTAAAGTGCCTATTCCGTGTTTCCCTGCCTACTTATTCCTAATGAAGCTCATGAATTCATAATGCGTATTGAGATAACATTAAGGTTTGTAGCCTAAAGCAGGAAAAAGTAGAACGGCAAGTACTTGGCCTTTGCTGATAACTTAGTCGGTTGTAAAGGGAAGGTCAAAATTCATATGCTTTACAATGAATTTCTAGCAGCTGTCAGCTGCTTCCCAAACCTTATGTCACTCACACGTGATTTTTATACTTAACTTCTAAATTAAAAGATTTATGAGACTTCAAAATCTCCGTCTGTTAACCAAGGGTGATGACGTTCTGTCTTTACAGCCCTTTAATCTTTGTATATCAGTCCCTGCTTTTCAAAAGCTGTGTAAATAGTTATGTATTAGCCTAAATGTGCCTATTCACTTTTTGTGACCTAATGAGAGCATTTTTGGAGGCTTCGCTGAAACAAAGAAATGCTTTGTTTTAAGAGATGTTCTAACATACGCCTTGATCGCATGTTTATAGATGGTTTTAGAATATTCATCTGTTTTTTAATAAGGAAAGCAATAATGCTACCCTGTACATACAATCAAAACTGTTGAAACTATTTTCAGAATTTGCTTGGGTGTCTGGAAAGCTGTCTTATTGAAAGGCAAAGATGATGAATAACCACTGTCCTGCATATCTACTTTTGTGCCACAGCAATTTCCATTTGTGGAAAGCATCTCAAAATGGTTTCTTTTCTGTGACTTGAGCACATCCATGATCCGTTTCTTTTCTGGACAGTTCTGTCAGATGAGTGACTTCTTGTTAATGACAGGCAGAGCTGGTAGGAAATTTCCTTCATGACACTCCAGAATTTAGGAAGATAAATTTATCTCCTTTGAAACCCAAGTGCATCTTACTATTGTCCTTAGTGGAACATTTCTTCTTTGAATGTGTTCACATACAATAAATTAATTTCTTTTCAGTGTTTCCTTTTCCCTAGCTAGAGCAACGGGGAAGCTCTTGGGCATTACAGTGGATTGTCCTTCTTTTCCTGCTTGCCCAGGTATCTCCAGCCAGGGGTCATGCGTTGGAGTGTGGTACACAGTTGTGTGTGTCTAAATGGGAAGTGGTTCAGAGAGCTCCTCTGGGATTACTGAAGGCGAAAAGAGGCCTCTGGGGAAAATGTAGAGCAGCTGATGGGCTGCCCTTGCCCAGGTGCTCCTGCTCTCCCTGTGGAGCTTGCTTTCCAGGGGAACATGTCACAAGTCATTTTGATATTGAAATTTTGTCTTAAGGCAAAATTTGATTATGATCATCCTTATGTGAGCAAGAGGAAGAGGACTATAGTTCACCATCCCCCTGTCCAGCTTCCATATCACTTCTACTTCAGTAGCATGCTCAAGCACAATCTCATTTGCCTTTGGTATGTATTTTTCCATATTTTGTGCTAAAGAGATTTGCTCATCAATATTTGAACTCAAACAGAGAGTATTTCAGCTGATCATTCTATCAATCCTCTCCAAAAGATATTTTACCAATGAAAATGGATTGAATGTAACTGAAGTGGCAGAAGATTTAGAAATAAGACGTAATGAGGTCTCAGCCTTTTTTCTTTTACCTTCTACTTGCTGAAATCCTAATACATTGAGCGTAAGTGAGAGAAAGCAAGATGGATAGGAAAAGGCAATATAATATGGTAGAATTAGTTTCAATTTCCTTTGCAGGGCGTGTATGGGTCATTTTGACATCTTGCTGTGTACATTTAGAGGATGGAGTACTCAAATAAGCTGAGCTTTTCCCTCTTCACATTGATCCGGTCAGGTTCAACACAACCTATCACCTGGCCAAAAGCTCATTATTGTGTTAAGTGAGTCAGCTGCATAAGCAGTTCTCCTGCTGAACGTGCTGATCCTATGGAGTTATAAATTATTCAAGATCTTTTTTTGTTTTGTTTCAGCCAGAGAAATAAGGACACCTCATCACTTCTGCAGGATCATGTGTTTCTTGGGGTTCACACAAATCAGTTTACAAATGACAGTGTAAAGGCGAGGATGGCCTTGCTGAATCAGCAGCACTACCTGTTTGTGTCCAGAGAGGAACAACAAACACTGTTCCAAGAGCACAGAAAGAAGGGGCAATCTTAGTAGTGGTACTGTGAGGTGGGAACAACAGGGGGACAAATAAACTGCCCCCAAAACAAACCTGTCCCAGCTTGTGCCTGGCCCTGGCCACATCTGTCATTTGTTGTGTCTGGCCTTGGGCAGCCCTCAGGGGGAGGGTGGCCAGAATGAGCAGGGGCCTGTATGCCTGGGCACAGCTGGCATTGGGGTAGGAACCTGGCAGGAGTAGAGGGGCTCCAGCACAGCTGGGCTCTCCTGGCAGCTGTCTGTGGAGGAGGCTGGCTCTGAGGGCAGGCCTGTCACAGCTGTCCTGCCCTTTGCCTTGTGCTGACAGTCAGCTCGAGACCTGTGCCCGTTGTGCTTCCAGAGCTACGTGCATCCCGTCCTCGGGACAAGCCTGTGAGCTGAGTATCCTGAAAGCAATGGGGAGTCAGCACTTTGTCTAAGAATAAAAGATCTGCTAACTGACTTTTAAAGGGCTTCCCGGTGCGTCTCTCCAAAGAATCAAATAATGCCTGATGATACGTCAGTTTTCACAGGGCTTTGAGGTAGATAATCATACGGCTCAGAGACAGGCTGTTCTGATTACTTCTGCAGGGAATAATACACATTTGAGCTATCTTTCCACCAAGAAGTTCCAGTGGAGAACTGCACGGATGATTGACAAACTTGTGCCAATGGAAATTTGTAAGACCTTGCCAGGTATTCTGTACAGGACAATGGCATTATACAGTCTTGCAGCTTCATGTGGTGCCTGCTAAAAATGAAGCCTGACTATTCAATTAAAATGATATTAAATGGTATTCTCAGGAAAATGCTTGTCCTAAGCAAAATTGCAGCTAGGGGTCTCTGTGTACTTGGAGGAGGCAGCAGAATGCCAGGCGAAAAATGCCTCAGAACTCGTTTGTCACTCTCAGAAGTTTGTCTCGCAGTGTACTGGAAGGATTTTCTAGTTCCAGGTAGGTAAAATACAGACTTTCTGTTTCTATGGCACAGACACTTAGACTCAGTCCTGCTAACACCATTCCTTTTTGTGGCATTGCGTTCTGCATCTGCCAGCACATTGATGATTGTTGCAGGCACATCTTTCTTTGGCTTCTCCGGGATTTAAGGTGCTCCCTCATGTGTTACCTGGGAAGAAAGGGCAGGGCTGGGTAGCGGAGTCTGTGAGATGCCAACAACAGCTACTGCCCTCTGTAACTTTGTCTGGGAGTGTTTCAGCAGAGTCATTTAATGTGAGACAAAGAGCTCAGGTTTATCCCTCTCTTAGTGGTGTAAGCTTTTCCTTTCTGCAGGTCTCCATATCCTTTCCTCTGCAGGGTCTTGCAGGCGTTACTATGGCCAGAGGTAGTGACTCTTCCTCTCAGAAAAAGAAATTGTCTTCAGGAAAAATGTTTGGCTGGTCAAAAGTGCAGTATTACTAATTTGGACCCTTTTTAGCAGTGATACACAGCATAAAAGAAATGGGATGCACTTGTGTAGGAGTGAGGAGTCCAGCACTGAAGCCGTTTGCACGGATCTGTGGCACAGCCAGGAACAGAATCTCAGTTTCTTTATCTGGAGGTCAGTGGGGGTTTGGATGCAGTCTCTCCTGCTAATGTCTGTTCCGTAATAGCATCCATGTTTTTCAGAATAAAATTAAAATTAATTGTTAAAAAGTGCCTGCAGTAGAGAATGTGATAAGTACCCACAAGTGAACAGAGAAGCCATGTAAATCTCCTGGATTGGTTTAGTCCCCAGTGGCTGAGATATTTTAGATCAAAGAAAGGGAAAAAGAATACAGAAGTAGGAACATGAGAGCTCCCTAAATGTAGCTGCTCCAGGTTTCTCATTTTGCAAGGGAACAGGCTCACAATGGAGGGAAGATGTTTCTGCCTTCATTCTTGCTGTATTTTTGGATCTGAAGATTGTTATTCTCTCTTTGAAGAGTTTACTTTATAGATTCATGGTGAGCTGCAGGTGGCTTGTGGAATCAGGGTGACAATATATCATTCATTATGACACCTTTTGCTGACTAAGAGTGCCTTTTAAAAATGAATTGGTTGATTAATGCGCATTTTTATTAATATTATTAATTCTCAGCCTGCTTTGCACATGGAACTGACCTAGAAGAAACTTGCTCAAAAAAGCATCAAAAATTCCCAAGTAGCATAAAGTGAAGTAGCAGCCATCTCTCTACCCTGTACAATCAAAGGAACAGTAAGACTTAGCAAAACTGGGATCTTCCAATTCTAAAACTAACAGCAGACCTTTTTTGCACAAGGTATGTGAGGAATGAGTGTTATACGTGTAATATATGCCCTAGCTCATAATAACAGTAGACGTTATCCCTTTCACTGATACAGAATGTGTATGAGAAAGTGCTGAAAGGGTAAGAGGGGACCAGCCTATCACAACAGGCCATCTCTTGCAAAGTGCTTGTACTTCCCCTTTTCACAGAAGTCCATGGGATTTGAAGGTGTGCTGCACTTAGCACATCTAATCTAATCCATTTTTAATGTGAATTTCACTTTGGAGCATCATGCTGTAAATGAAAACCCGACCCAGCAATGTGATGCAATTGCTAATGTTTCTAGATGCAGTGGGGTCAGAAAGTACAAAGCCTTTGAGCACACACCTCCTTTAGTCTGTTGACAGCTACTGAAGTTAGCTAGATAGACAAAGTGGTTTCACAATTTTCAGTATGTTAACACTGTTTGAAATTCCCATTTCCAGTTTGCATCAGCAGGGTAGAGAGTAGACTTGACCCTTTTCACACTGGCATCAAAAATACTTTTGTTCTTGACTTTTCTGAGGCCATTTTGAGCCTTGCCTCTGATTTTTATAAAAGATGAAATTAAGGGACATATATTTATAGGGAGAGATTGTGGTTGTACAGTTGGACCTCTTCTGTTCACACATCAAAGTACATTTACAGCTTATAGAACTGTATTTTATCCGTAGTCAAAGTTTGCTCCCTCTGCACAGCTGGGATGTGTCAAGTAAAAGTGTTCTGGATGTCCTCAGTCATTTCCTCCTGTCTATGCAGGGCATGGAGAAGTGAGAACAACAAATGCAGCCACAGAGGGACTTGCCACTGTGATTCAGTCCTGCTGCTGACCAGTTAAGAGATGCGAAGGTTGCACATATATGGAGTCAAATGCTAGAGGTCTGAATCTCTTTGGTGTCTAGCTGACATGGCTTTGTCCTGCAGAGTTCCCTGTCCAAACACAGTTTGCTCTTCCAGTTCACTGCTTCATGACGCTTTGAAAAAACTGAAAACAGAAGCTTAGATAATTATGGAAGGTCTCATCCTTACTTGGTTGTTCATAACTCTCTGGGTTAGCTGCATCTTCCAGCCTTCTTTATTGGTTAGAAAAATATTTGGGCTCACCCTGTACCAACGACAGTGATTGTGATCATTCCTTGATTTGCAAGCTGGTTCCATAGAAACAAAAAGGGCTCATTTTCCTTTTCCACATCAAAGCACACTAAGCTTCTTGTCTGTGCCTCATCAAAGGAATGATTTCAACACATGTATTTCTCCGAAGATGACAGGAGGAACTAGGAAACAAAATTGAAATGAAACATTAATTTAAAAGAACACAAGCATCCTAATTGGAGCTTTACTTTAACAGATTTCCCCATGTCTGAAAAATGATGGCTGGGAGCATAATCAGGCTTCAGGCAGGCACCATCTCTGAATTGTTCGTAATAACTCCTAAATCCATTTGCTGAGTTTTTAAAATGAATTTAGAAGCCATCATCTGTGTGGGTAATCTAAAGGACCACATCTTGATCCTTTGCTCAAGAAAGATGTATTCATTAAAACTGCTAAAAACAACAGAGAACAGAAGGCATGTCAAGGTCACTATGATATTCTTATTCTGAAATTACTGCAGTAGTCTGTACAACATAAATCATATCTGGGCCAGCTAAGTTCCCCTGATTCAGATAATGTTACACGAGGGATGGAGTGGAATAGAGTATCACTGCTTCTGTGTGAAACCAAATACAGTGGGTCTCCAAACCACGCTCAGCTCGTGCAGTTAGAAAACCACTGCAAAAGTGAACATCCCAAATTCCTATCACTAAAGATCACAGTGGGTATAAAGACTATTCCTTGTGTCTGGGAAGTGGGGGCTGGCACAGTGCAGTCAGCAAAAAGAAGCTGCCTCTGTGTCCTTTATAAAGTAAATAATTGTCTCATTAATATTAACAAAAAATACCCAGTTGAATTCACTGGGTTAAATTCAATCAGGTATTGTGAACGATTGAATATATTGCAGCTTACATGTGCAAAGACATCCAGTACTAATTCTTTCAGAATACCCCAATGATGGATTTTTGAGGGTTTATAAGCAGGAGATTAGAAAAGCCACACGTCAGGAGTGAAAGGAAGACAGACACACAAACACAGCCTCTGGGATGGAGGAGCATTTATTAATAAAAAGAGACATCCATACAGTGCTGACTGCTAGCAAGTGATGCACACCCATGGAGTGGGTGTGAGTTTCCCATGGAATTAGATTAAGTTCCATTTAATCCTGTTTATTATTTCATTAAAAGGCAGGGTAGTGGGAGACCTGCATCTCCTCTGTTGGAGCCCTTCATTTTTTAGTGCTCAACTTTGTGTCAGGCGCTATGAGATGGAAAGCAGCTGCCCAAGCAGTGTCCTGGATTTCAGGGCACAGTGACAACACTGTGTGTTCATTGAAAGGATGTGTATTGCATTTGTTCCTTCATGACTAACACTTGGGAGAAGAAAATAAGGAAGGCAGGGAAAGGACTTTTTGATAAGATGGACAGACAGTGTAATCAGAGTGTTTTTTACTGCTGCTTTCAAGAATCTCTTGTCACACTTTGGTTTTCTACCCTTGGCCTATGCCTTGGTCCAGATTTGCTGCCAGCTCTAGATCTGAAATGATGACTGCAGCAAGGCCTGAATGAAGCTCTAAATGACAGAACCATTAGGAAAAGAAAGGAAACAACTTACCTAGGCTCTACAAGAGAAACAGGGGAACTTGACCTGGGCCTCAAGATGGACAACAGGTGATGGACGGCATGTGGCATGACAGCAATGATTTAGAGACCACTGTGAGCGAGGATGATAATTCTGAGACATCATCTGCTTCCTTTTGAAACTCTGCATTTCCTTAAGGAAAGTGCAATAAAAAGTGCAATAAAATCAGGCTTCTGATTAATTTCAGGATCTACTGTTTCATAGGAAGTGGTTCAGGAATCTTCCTACAAACTCGCTACTACTGCTGCAAGTACTTTGGCAAGGCTTTGCATTAGTTTTTCAAGTGCTTGAGTTTAGAAAGTCAGCAAAAGGTTTATCTTCAAGTTTAGTCCTTCGGGAGAGCCTGTTGTACAACTTCAGTGTGTGCACTATGTCTGTGTGCGACAGCTGTAGATTTGTGTAAGTACAAGTGTGGCAGACTGGAATTCTGGCTACTGCTGGGTGTTTTTAGGTACAACTGGAATGCAAACACTAATAGTAGGCTGCTGCAGTAGGCAGTGAGATACCTACCTGAGCAGCTGGGTACCCTGATCCATAGCATTCCCCTCGACAATGCAGGCTTGCTGCTTTCTCAACACCTGATTTGGAGGCCTACCTAAAAGCAATCTCTTCCAAAGATTAAGTCAGACTACACTGAGATGATGCTAGACACCAGGAAAGTGAGGTGAAATTGATATCTTTTTCCAAAGAAATCTGCTCAGTTAGTGAGGTCAGCAGCTTAAGAGATATTTTCTGTTTGGGAGTGATAGGACTGTACAGATTCCTAAAGCAGCAGAGGCAACTAGGATAATTGGTTTGAATTTTGTTTGTCTAGGAATTTGCTGGGTTTTTTGATGTAGACCATGTGATAGCTGCCTGTGTTTTGTTTGACCTCAGGACTGAAGTTATTCTGGATGACCACTTTTGGTGTGGTGCCTCTCTTTGCTTCCTCTACTGCCATGTCTCTTTCCAAACACAATGGAAAATGATGACTAGTCAGCAGAGCTGGAGATACCTTATGGGCTGTCTCTGCCTTTATTTGCCCTCTTGAAAGAACATCTGGGACTCTTCTTCCAACACTGCTTTGATTTTTAGCTCAGGAGGAATGGGAGCAGGATATTCTCTGAGAATCAGTCCTAACCCCTGTTGGTCTGACGAAGCAAAACCCAAGTTTTTTGACCTTTTTGGCAAGTCTTTTCTGTTTATTCATAAATTTTACTGTGGTCAGGACATGGGAAAGATTTTGGCTTTACATGTTTGCACTGGAAAATGCTTCTCCTTTTGTTCATTCAAATGGAGAAAAGGTTTTTGTTCTCCTCCTTGTACTGTGAGTCTTACAGGAAACTGCCGGTATTGCCACTGCTGTTTCTACATTGCCATGGGAACAGATTTGAAGTGCTGCATCCATTTAGTCACTTAACTGAGAAGTGGCACAGTTTACCCATTCAAACTGCATTTTTGCCACTGCTCTGTGTATGTTAGCCTGTTGCAACTTGGTTTTTGTGCCACCTTGGTCCCAGAAGAAACACTGCTGCTTTGATGGCTCTTGGGTACCATGGTTTGGGGTGGGATAAGTAGCTCGGGCAGAGCATCATGCTCATCTAGTTGTGCTGCCAGCTCAGGCTTGTGTGAGATGGTTCAGAGGTAGTGCAGGCATCTACACTGACAGAACATAACCCTGATACAGCTCTGCCTTTCATTGCACAGGACTTCCTCCTAAGAATTCTCATAACACTTCTCATTCAGTCACTATTTACTGGTGCAAAGATTTAACGTCCTACACACTTTTTTGTGTTTTGAGGTTTTTCTGGGTCTGGAATGCTAAATCAGTCTTCATGTTACTAAAATGTTACTAAAGCTTTCAAATGTAATTCTTCTGTGGTGTAGTAATTTTTGCTTGTTAAGCATGGCAGAGTCAGGAGAGAGTGAGGCTCAAATTGAAGAAAAATGAAGCCTCCTAAAGAAACTACAGTGCTCATGTTCTTGGCTGCACAATGCTTAATTGCTAAAGAAATTCTAAGCTTATATTATTATGGTAATATCTATCAAAAACTGTATGAATTTATGTATTCTTACATAGTATTGATTTTTTTTCTTTTCCCTTTTAAAACCTACCTCAAGAGTGAAGAATAGAGGAGTAATTGTTGAATACATTCATATTTCAAATGAGACCAAATTCACAGCTTTTTAACCTCATCTGCAGGACCTGCTGGTACGAGCATTTTTTATAAGGAATAACATTACTGTTTCAGGTTCTACATTTGAACAGACACAGAATGTAGAATATCGATTATAGAAGTTTACAGAGGGAGTTGTAAGTACTTGATAGATGCCGTTGGTGTTCTGCTCATTTGTGTTTGTCACGCCTGGTGCTGTAGGTGCTGCAGATAAGATTGTTGGCTGGGTTCAAAAGGGCAATGAATCTGCAATGGGTTGGAGATGGGCTGCTGGCAAATCATACTGAAGTCACCACAGGAGAAAGGGAAGGAAGGAAACAAGGAAGGAAGGAGTGAGCAGATTTTTTTTCTTTTCTTTTTTTTTCCCCTGACACCTCGATCTTTAGTACTGCCAGCCTTTCTCCAGCAATAAAATCTTATTTCTCTTTATCTCTTGGACAGACATATGTAGGCTAATTTCCAGATACCTGCCAATGATAAATAATTTAAATCTTTCCTGAGAATTCATGATTTTTAAAATCTCTTTAGGCAGTTACTTGACAATTTATGAAGAGGGAACTGGGTGCAAGTGAGAAGCCAAGTGGTAGTAGTTGAGTATTGGAAAAAATTGAAACAAGTTCACAAGGATCCTAGAAGGCAAAAAATTTAAAAGTCTAACTCTGAAATGGAAGTTGAAATACTTTTACTCTCCCTACAGTTCTTTGGTAACAATTACTCATCACATTGATTCTAGAGAAAATGGTGCATTTTGAAGTGTGAGGATGGGAGTGGTTAAGTCTGAGCTTTGACATTTTAACAAGGTGCAGGTTAGAGCAACACTCTATACAGTGCAAAAGTCTCCTTTGAGCTTTCTGCAGTGGGTTCTGTGTGAGTGGAATTCTATTTGGCAGCTGATGAACTGCTCTTCAGGAATCTACTCCAGTCTACTTGACCCACAGCTGATACTTACCAGTGGTACAAGAGCGAGCATTTGGGATATGTCTGAAAAAACGTTTTATGGCTTAAAATGAGAATTACCCACTTACCTGAGTCTCAGTCATGTTGGTCTCATTCAGTGAGAAAAGTTCTGGATGTTTTGCTTGCAAAATGTGTAAATAATGATAATGATAACTAGTGGGTTCTAGGAGTATATTGGGAATAAGGAAAAAAGAAAAAAAATCGAAGAGAGGAAATGAAGGGTAAAGCAGACAGGACTGGAGCAGTCAATGCCTTCTTTGTTTTCATCTTCACCAAACAGTTAATTATGATTCGATGCTTCATGAAGTTAATTTTAATAAGGGGATAAGCGTGAAGGCCAATAAAAGAAAGAGTAGGTTTTGTGTTTTCTTGTTAAAGAGCTCAGTGAACCTTAGGCTTGGTCTAGAGTACTCAGGAGCTCACTGGAATAATTTCTCAACTGTTAGTGTCTATCTGTAAGATTTCATCAGTCATATCCCAAGGGAGAAGAGAAAAATTAGCCCAGCCACTACCTTTTCAATGAGAAAGTGTGGAAGGTCCAGTTGATACCAGAGCAGCCAGTCAAATTTTGATTCCTTATGGATTCTGAGCTAAGACAACCCAGACTTTATCTTGGAAAATAATGGACCTGTGGTAGAATAACTGAACTGCCAACAGGGTGGAAGCAATATCATTGATATATTTGAGAGGATTTAAGTCCTCTCCAAAAAATCCAAAGATTGTTTTTTGACAGTCCCAAATGCCATTTCTCATAGGCCAGTTAGGTAAGCTACTCTATTGCCATAACAAAATGGCTTTTTTTAAAGCCAGCTCTTCACCTGGCTGAGTCCTAACCATGGCTTAGTCTGCAACTGGGAAGGCTTCTGAAATTGAGGCAGACCAGATATATCTGTTGTATACTGAGTTCTGGTCAGCATTTTACTTTAATAACTTAGATAATGAAACAGCCAGCTCAATTACAAAATTTGTTATGACTCTAAATGAAGAACAGAAAGGGAATGAAGCATCCTGAGGGACGACATCAGAACAGACTAAAGTGAAAATAAAGTACCATTCTGTCTTTGGAAATCAAACTTATATGTACCACAAGTCTTTGACTACTCAGCTGTGTGCCAACTACATGATGCAGTTGTTAAAAGGCAAATATCATTCCAGAATGTTGTAGGAGGAGTGTCAAATGTAATTACTCTGCTCACCTCAGTGCTGTTGAAGCCCCAGCTGGAATCCTGCCTTCAGCTCTGGGCACCACACTTCCAAAAAGATTTAGAAGCAGCTGAGAGTAGAGTAATGAGAACAGCAGGTGGTATAGAAGACATGAGATTGGAGATAAGTGATAATTATTTCTTCCCCTCACAGAAAAAAAGGAATTGCTTAAGTTGTGGCAAATATTTGCACAGGATTTGAAGTTTCTAATTGGATTTTTACTGGCTGTCTGAGAAGAGACAGAGTTGAGATGGTGAAGCCTTACTTCAGCACCACTAAACTCCTCGTGGGATAACTTTGAACATGCTTGTGAGGAATTTGTGTTTGGTGTTTGCCTGAATACACTGGGCTAAAGTTTCTGCAGCCCAGAGTCTGCTTCCTAAGCCATCCTGAAGTGTGGCTGGGACTGGCCTCACCACTGCAGTTCCTTTAACTGTGAAACATTCAGCACATTCCCGTTGGGAATGGGATTTACTTGATGTTATCCATGATCTATTCTGAGCTTTATTTTCCCAAGAGTACTCTATTTTTAAAATACCCTTCTAATACCATCTTACTCTCTTCACCAATACCTTTCTTTCCTCCATACTTTCCAAGCTTTTTGCTTGCTCTGGTTTTGTCAGCCGTGCTCCTGTCCTCTCTTTGCTGTTCAAATTCTTGCAGCCACAGGACTCTTTCACGGTGTTGGTGCAAAGTATGTTAGTGTTGGAGGCCAGAAACAATTTTCTCACTAATGGTGACAAAATAATTGTTTAGCCCTTCTAAGTCAACCACTTACACACTGAAACAAAAGCAGTATAGTATGGAGGTCCATTTCACTGCGGTTTTTGGGGGGACTTTAAGTGACACAAAGCCTGTACAACTCACCTAGGGAAGATATAATCTTGATTTTTTTTCCATGGAAAGATGCCAGGCTTTTCTCAGAAAACATTTTCTCACCTAAATTGTTCAGTACAGTGTAAAACAGATGTTCTTTTACTGTTTATATTGAACATATAGGATTCATAATATCTAGAGTTTTCAGGCAGTACCTAAATTCAAATTTATGTATTTAAACTGGAAAAGGACCTTGAAAGTGCTTCTCTTACACACATATTTTAGTCTCACTTACCTATCCCTTTAGGCTAGGTGGGCTGCTACTGTTATCTCAAGAGTTGCCATGGAAACAGTTCTACACTCTCCTTCCCTTTCAGTCTGTCTCTCCCAGACAGAATCTGTCTTTTTTTAAACTGTGGCCGTGCTAAAATGGAAGTAATACCTAAATTATTGAATACCGAGAGTTACCTCACCAGCTGATATCAGCGAATGAATTTGTTTAAATTAGTGAAGCAGTGCCAAATTAAGAGGTGAGAATCTGTCCCTGGATTTTTTAACCCTTTCACTCCTCGTTTTCTCCAAAATTAAATATAAAACTGCTTTGAGGTCCAAGCCAGGTATTTGTTAGGCAGAAGTTTTTCAAATGAAGAATGGTCTCTTTTCAACTGTGTACATGTTTTTCATCCTGTTGCAACTCCTGGGTAAGGGCAATGGTTTATGCAAATATAATTGACAGAAAGTGCTAATGATTTTAAATTTTGAGGAGTTTTCAATGCAGTCTTCAAAAGCAAGACGTTCCACTTCCAAGTACTGCCATATGTGTATGAACTCCACGTGGCAATCAGGTAGGAAGGTCACTCAGTAAATTAGAAAATGTGTCAGAAATGTGAGTTTATAACATGTAGACATCAAAACAATCATAACGAGCAAAACACATTGAAGTGGCTGTGACTTGTCTCATCCTCAAAGCTCAGATTTCAATAGGGAAATTGAAGCTAAAATGAAAGAATCAAGAAAGCCTGTATTCCTGTGATCCTTTGTCTTGGAGGGGAATTTATCACTGTCTGATGAAAGAAGCTAAGCACTACCCCTACAAAAATGTTAGGATTATACACTTGCAAAGTGAACTCCTAACTTTAAGGACTAATTGACAGAAAGGAACTGTGGTAAATGTTACCAACAAGAAAATGATGGACATTAGTTCAGTCTGTACCTGGTCTCAGGAAGATCAACATCTGCGTCTCATGTTTCCTGACCAGACAGTGGTGGCATAATAGTCAGTTTTAATTTCAAGTTAATAGCAGCCAGGTACTGTATCAGCCATGTTTCTGAAGTAGTACCCCATGCAGCCACTACATGGTCTAACAAAAGTGGAAACACCACAAACAATTTAGACCGAATTTCCTTTTCACAGAATAGAATCACAGAATCACAGAATAAGCTGAGTTGGAAGGGACTTCCAAGGATTATCAAGTCCAACTCCTGGCCCTGCACAGGACCATCCCCAAGGATCACATCATGTGCCCAAGAGCATTGCCCAAATGCTCCTTGAGCTCTGCCAGGCTTGGTGCTCTGACCACTTCCCTGGGAACCCTGTTCCAGTGCCCAACCACCCTCTGGGTGAGGAACCTTTTCCTGATATCCAACCTAAACCTCCCCTGACAGAACTTCAGGCCATTCCCTGGAGTCCTGTCACAGTCACCACAGAGAAGAGATCAGTGTCTGGCCCTCCTCTTCCCCTCATGAGGGTATTGAAGACTGAGATGGTCTCCCCTCAGTCTCCTCTACTCCAGGCTGACCAGAACAAGTGCCCTCAGCCACTCCTCACATGGCTTCCCCTCAAGGCCCTTCACCATCCTCATGGCCTTCCTTTGTATACTCTCTAATAGCTTAATGTTTTTTATTATATTGTGGCACCCAAAACTGCCCCCAGCACTTGAGGTGAGGCCATACCAGTGCAGAGCAGAGAAGGACAATCCCTCCCTTGCCTGGCTGGTGATGCTGGGCCTGATGCCCCCCAGGACATGGTTGGCCCTCCTGGCTGCCAGGGCACTGCTGACTCATATTCAAATTTCTGTCAACCAGGACCCCATTGTTCATTTCAGAAATAATTTTCTAGCACCTTTGAAGATGAATGGTTGATACAAACCTGGGCTGAGAGTACAAATCATGGTGTAGAGTACATGTAGAACAAATCTGAATTAAGAGTAGGGGGCAGAGCTGGAGGTCAAAAGGGCTGATGAAGTAGGGATGGATACAGGGCAGATGTAAATTACCATTTACCATTGGGATAGCATTGAGGGCAGAATATCAACTGGTGAAACTTGAGCTGGGTTTGGGACTGATGCTGGAGTTGTTACTCAAAGGGTAACAACTTTCAGAAAGGGTGCTGGCTCAGTGAGGTATCTTTAGGTCATGCAGCCTTTTTTGTGAGCATTATTTCACGCAGACCAAAGACTGTGGCACTTTTTGAGAGAGACTAAAGTTCAACAGATCATTCATGTCCTCACAGATGCCTTGTCAGGATGTTGCAAAAGAGGATGTAAAATAAATCTCTGCCATCAGGTATTTATTTTTATTTCCTTTATGAATCCTTTAATCGCAATGTGACCATTTCAGGTGGTTTGTCTGCACAAGTGCCTGAGCTGTGCTGAAGTCTATTCATTTCAGCTTGAATAGCTCCTGTTCTATAGCTGCAGCTGACTTAATTTCTATAAAAATCATCCTGCCATACCAAATCCCGTAGTGAGGATGCATTGAAATAGAACTATGGAAAAGCTATTCCCACACTCCCTACGTGGTAATGAACTAAACATCTGTTGGATTTCAGCAGATTTAGAATGGTGTTTATGGTAACACAATTTTTAAGGCAAGATGATACAAGTTTTGAGGCCATGTTATGTATTCCTATAAAAAGGGGAATTAGAAATGATTAGTGCAATTAAAGCTTGTCAAAATAATTACAATAATGACAGCAAATATGAGAATTTATCAGCTTATGCATAATATAAATGACAAGAATAGGTAAGAAAATCAGCAAATACAAAAATTGTAAAAGTTAATACTCTAAAAAAACAGAGGATCTATCATTAAAGAAAGTTTCTTTCATCTTCTTATGACTATGTCTATTCATTTAAACCTCTATTGTATTATACAAACTCCTTTGTATGGTTCAGTGTATCTCAATTAGGATTTTACTGCCCTGTCATAAAGCTCATCACAGGCTAAAAGTTTTCTTTTATTTCCCTGTTTGTGAAGCCTGCCAAGTTCTGTATAAGCTGTCACTCACTGTATTACACTCAATGGATGAATAGAAGTTTGCCCACAATGAAGTTGTCCCATATTTCTCAGGGTTTTTTTAGACCATTTACAGTCTATCCTATCTTCCTAAATCCCCTGCACAGAGCCCTGCCAGTCAGAAATGCACCAAAACATCATATAATGGACCTGAAAAACCAGCAAGAACATCTATCATTTAAAAACTGTTTCTGGCAGTCTTTTATAGATGTAATTTATAATAAAAAATATGGTATGTTAATGAATAAACTGATTCACTACTTGAAACTGTAAATGTGAAATGTTAGGATTGTTGCTAAGAGTGCTGTGTCTGCAGCCCAAGACAAAAGGAGTCAGTAATAGCTCCTTCTGCCTGTCATCCTGACATCACTGCAGTGGTTACTCTTAGAATGGGCACATGAAACCTGTCACAGAGGCATCACCCTCCCGCTGCAGAAGCCCAAAGAGGCTGTGCAGTGTCAGTGGCACAGATAAGGGACCCTGGAAATGTCTGCTTGCTTACATGCACATAGATAAGTACCTTGCAGAAAAGCTCACACCAGGTAATAGGTCTTTCCAGTGTCTTTATTTCCAAGGTAAATAGCATTTAGTAATGAATTCCAGGCTCTGAATGCATAATGGAGGTATATTTGGTGCTGAATTGCATGAAGACATTAAGCATGAGTAGCAATTTAGAGTATTGCTAGAGAGTTTGCATTGATATAAAAATACAAAAGATCAGAGGGAGTTTTTGATAAAAGGCTCACAAAACGTGCTCACAGCTACAATGGGATGTGAGGGCCCCAGCACCATTGCCTTATATAAAGATGCAAAAAAATAGATAAAAAACAAAACAGTTTTTCAGAACATTCAGTGTTCAAAAAGGGAGAGAAGTTGTGAAGTGTCATCTGCATCTGCTCTATGGCCTCTATTAAGGAGGATGAGAATGGAAGGAATTACATTTTGGTGACTGAAAAGGATGAGCAGTTTTCCTCCTAATGCCGCATTACCTTAGAGTACCCTGTGCTCTGAAATAAGTCTTGTCTCTGATCACTTTAGGTTTTTATTTGAGTTTTATTTGGGTTTGCTTTGTTGAGTGCACATATACCATGGAATGAAATTAATACCCATATTGTCTAAGCTGAGCCATTTACAGTATTTCTTTCATCAGTTCTCCTTTCCCAGCATTATGCAGAACTGTGGAAAAGAGCTGTTACTGGACTGTGTTTTGAGCTGGCTATGTGTGAATAAATTGAAATATGGTTTACAATTGCAGAGGAACAGGAATAAAAAAGAGTGCTGCAAAGTTCATTGCTAAACTTTTCTGAGGCTTTCCTGCCATCTCTGTCTTATCTGGGTGAGATATTTTGGTATGATTCACTCTGCTTTCATCTGGAGGGCATTGATTGTATTAGTTTTCAATTCTATAAATCAACTACTTTTAGTTATTCATGATTCTTTTAGGGATGGCCTTGGTGTTGCATCAGCATCTCTGTGAGATTTGAGCTAAAATTCTGACCGTTCTGAAGTCAAATGGGAGGTTTGGTATTGATGTTAGTATATCCAAGATTTTCACATGGTGCAAACACTGTCCTTCTCACACTGTGCTTAAATGTCACGAGGCACAGCCAGGTCTCAGAGCAGAGAGCTCATTTCTGCTGGAGTTCAGCAGTATGATTTTCAAATTAGGAAGGACATAGTGTTCCAGCTGTAAGGGTTACTTATTCTCCTTTACGGCAAAGACACAAGTCTGTGGTGCTGTGCATGTGCTGCTGTACAAATACACACTGAAAGCTTTTCCAAATTTGTGTGATTTGTTAGCCAGGTCTCCAGGAGCTGGGATAATTCTTGGACCTCAGCAGAGTGCTGAGGTTCACATGGTGATTAAGGGACAGGCTAAATAAACTAATGTTTGTTTCTGCAATTGCAGTGCAAGACTGTAAGCCCAGCTTTCAGGGGCATGCCACACTGAGCTACAGAAAGCCACAGCACTCTCTAAAGAGTGAGTTTCACTTGGCACCGATACTTCCAGCCAATATTCTCAGTAGAAGTAACCCAGTTAAAAAGAACAGTCAACAGTAACATTTCACGTGCACTCTTCCAAAACAAAACCATTCTGCTGTTAAATTGCGTGTCCTGCCTTCAGTTTTAAATTCTTCAATGTCCTCCCTCTCTGGATTCCTTCTGGAGGAATTATTGGACAATTTATCATTATTTCTGTATTATTTCCCTCGTGGAAATCAAATGCCTGGTCAGGGCCATAAAACATGAGTGTCTTATTTTTAAAGTCACCAGACATTTGCTTAGGAATGAGAGCTGGAAATCAACTGGAGAGAGATCCCTATTCAGTCCTGACCCCTGCAAGCCTTCAGTGAGCCACACAAAGAAATATATGGGGATCCACGCCCAGGCTTGCAGGATATTTGGGCTGAAGTGGCCAGCGGGGCTTTTAAGGTGTCTAAGGTAGATGGAAGCCATGCCATTAAATTCCCCTGAGAGAGGGAGAGGTCAGCTCGTGTAGGTGAAGGAATATTAACTCCGAGCTCAGGGACTGGGGATGGCTTTTCCACGTAGGCAGTCTGGGCTTCATGCTCTCAGGGCTCTCAGGAGCTGGAGTTATTATCTGTGGGGGGCTTTGGGGTTCTGTGGGGGCAGCCTTGTCCTGGTCTCTGTCTACAGAGAAAGTGCTGCACTCCTTGGGTTTGGGTCCAGGCAGACCACTAAGGAGGGATAGATCTCTCTGGTTATTCAATCTAGGATAGGAAAAGGTTTGTGAACTGAAAATGGTCCAGAGAAAATCTCCCAAGATATCTATAATTATGTGTAGTAGCAGTCTACTAAATTGAGAAAGTGTTATACAGTGAGAAAGGCTGTCATCCATTCCCTGGCCCTGGAAAAGGGCTCTTAATAATTTGGGTGGAAATTTTGTCAAGGAATCCGTGTCATTCATCCAGCAGCTAGAGATCTATATAAATGCAATTATTTTTATTTTAATTAATGATTATGATAAACGAGAGGTCTCTCTTGCTCATTTTCCTTGGGCTTTTATGCTTCTTGAATTACATTTTTAATAGCACTGAAGTACCTAGAGGATGGGTGCAGTGTGTTTCCATCCCTGTATGTGTCGACAGGTCTGAATTAAATATTTGAAGCTGTGTTTCTTTAGTGGGGGATTTATATATTTTTTTACAAGGAAGATGATTTTGCTGAAAACTGTTGATCTTGTATTTCTATTACTTCATTCTAGTTTCTGAGCATGAAAAATGTCCCCTTTTTTGTATTTCCACAAATATCATAAAGGTATAATGTAAAATGTTGTAAGTTTTTTTTTAAACTGGGTTTTACTTGTAATTTTAGTTGGGTTTAGAACACTTTTAAAGGAGCTTTAAAAGAAAAAAAAAGAAACCACAGAAAAAAGCTTATCAAGAATTAGAAAATTTAACTACCTGTCTTGGAAACATACAAAATAATGTTTCCACACCTCAAAACTCTTAGTAAAGGTAAATTTACCCTTTATCATATGCAACTCTTCAGTGAGAAATTTTAGAGAGCAGCAACACTGATTTTTTCATGTTTACCTCCATGGTAGATATAGCTTGCTTTGTCTTTACAGACTTTATGTACAACTGTAATTCTAGAAGTAATCATGTTCACATAAAGACAACAATAGCAATAGAAAAAACCACTGTGAATCACAAAGGGATGATGGAAGTACTTATCCTTAGGTGTTACCTTTCATTTGTGCTTCAAGAACACTGAATTCTATTAGTAATAATTCTTTGCTAAAAATTAGGACAAAAGTGGTATTTCTGTGTTTTTTGGCTACAGAAACTGACTTAGGGTTTAAAGTGCAGCTTTTGAGGAGTACTGTGAATAGGTTTTCAATATAATGTATATTTTTAGAGCTCTGAGATGAGAAAGATGATGCATCTTAAATTGATTAGAGAACATCTTTTACAGTTAGAGATGCTGCATGACCACTGTGAGTTGTGCATAAATCTTATTTCTTTTTGGCAATGATTTTTATATGTGGTTTGATTTATGTTATGAGGTGGATGCCAAGAGACAAGCAACATAAATCACAAAAATGAGGGAGCCTAATATGCAATAGCTAGTTACAAAATTCATACTTGGTATTAGATGAAATAAATTGTAAATACTCAGGAGATGATAGAGTGCCTTAATCTACAGAGTTAATCCAGCTCTGCATGCAGACACTTGACAAGATGACTGTGCTTGTTCCTCTGGGCAAAGGAACCTTTGGGCAAAGTTTTGTTTCCTTTTGATGTTAATGGCCACTTGGCTTTCCTGATGCCAAGATTTCACCTTGGATCACGATCCTTCACAAGCACATTTTAACAGGAGGAGCAGAAAGATGTTCCAGTCCCTCTCACCAGTGGAAAAGAGGGAGCAGAGCATTAGAAAAGAGGATTTGCACAAAGGCTGGCTGTGGAGCAGATTTTTTATGTTGTATGGTGCTCTCAACCTGTAGCAGTTGTTTGTCTGTGGAATCCTCCTCCAGGGTTTATTACAGGAGGCTTTTTTTGCTGTCAGCCTTGGCACCTCTTTTCTGCCTGTGGCCACAGGTTATGTTTATTTAGAATCTAAGGGAGAGGGCTTTGAAAGCACAACAGACTGTGTTCACCAGAAGTCCAGCAAGTAGTACAAGCCAGCAAAATTCTGTGTGTGAGAATTTATATGAGCTTTTTAGTGCTTATATAAATAAAGAGGGGACATCTCCATCTATTTTTCTGGTAAGGATAAGGAAGATTGAAATGGCAGCATTAGAGGAAATCAAATTTGAAAACATGACATCATGACATACAGGCAAACAAGCATACAGGGTACAGGATTTATGGAATTGTGCAGCTGCCATGAAGGAGCACTTAATAAGCCTTGTGGACAGAAATGTCTATGGTGAGGAGAGGCAATCAAAGAAAGTCCTGGGATTTCTAATTTAATTTTGAGACTATTGAGGGTGATGAGCCTGATGATAAGCCTGAAAGTTGCAGATAGCTAATTCCCAAGAGGATCTAAACAGCAAGCCCTTTTGGGAGGAGGTTAATGAGAGGAAGAATGTGAATGTGAGGAAGGATGATGGAGAGATCAGCTAGTACAGGAACCAGCTAAAGAGGATGTAAGGGATAAAGGCTACCAGTGGTAGGTGATGGAGTGTCATCAAGGAACAATCAGCCCTTCAGAGAAAGTGAGAGGAAGAAATGAAGGAATTTCTGAGGGCTGTTGCGTAGAGAAGATCAAGGGTAATCAATGTAAAGTTACATTTAACATAGTTTTCAAAAATATTGATGACATCCTTTAGGATAAACTAAATAATCTCCCTCCTAGCATACTGAATGAACAGATGAAATTGTGTGGCCATAGCAAGGATGTTTACTCAGTCTGTAGGGAGATACCTGTGTCTGGAGTTTTCAAACATTCAGAAGAGGAGAGGAGGGAAGCACCTGCACAAGCACAGACATGCTGTTTTGTGCTCTAAAACTACATAAAGTGTTGGATTTTGAAAGAAAACTATTTAATGACATTGAGGCAAGCTTGAATCTGGAATAGCAGCAGCAGAAGATGAAGATTTTATGTAGCTATCTAGTGCCAGCAATGTTTTCTATAAGCAGATAATTCGTACTGAACTTTCTGCTATGTTCATGCTGTCTCTAAATGTACTTGAGGTCTTTCAGTTCAAAGGCCACAAGGACTGACATTTGTTGTGTAGTTGTTGTTGTTGTTGTTGTTGTTGTTCCACTGTTGTTATTCCACTGTTACCTGGTCTAAGGCAACTGTAAAGATGCCAATGACACGACCCTTGCAGAAACGTGAATTAAAGCTTAGCATAAATACAATTGGAATGTCTAAGAATTCAACCCCGAGTAGGTTATCCCCAACATTAAAACTGTCTCAAATCTACACAGTGCAAATGATATCTTCTGGATTCCTGCCAGCTCTCTTGTCACATCTTGCTCTTTCTACTGTTGCGGCTCCTTTCAGGCCATAACCTGAAGACTAGTAGCAACTTGAACCACCAGACAAAAAAGAGTATTTGCAAGACAGAGAGAGATTTTCTTTCAATGATGAGATTTCAAATGATAGGTGTGGGAAACGTCTTCCCCTCTCCCTTTCTCCTCTCTTTATTTATAACTGTTTCATTCCCATTTCACCATTGGATTAGCAGGCTTTGTGCCAGTAGATGTATGTTTTCAGTATATAAAATTGAAAATACTGTGGTCACTGAATGAGTGCAAAAATACCTTGCATGTGACATGTGAACAGCTCTCCATGTGCCTTCTCTGGCTGACCTTGCTGGTGAGACCTGTTAGCACGGGAGCCATTGGGAGGGGTGAGAGACAAACACTTACAGGTTTGTGTGCCTAATTTTACTGGCAGGCAATATCCTGGAGACGTTAATAAAGATGTGAGATCACAAAACATCTGGAGAAATATCAGCTGACAAAACCTACTATTTCTGATTCATAAGGAATAAATTGTGTCTGACAAAGTTGGAGATGGAGAAAAGCAGTAAAAATGAGACAGGGGATTGGCACTTTGAAAAGATTTGGAGAGGAATTGCAACATTGATGTTATGTATAAAATTTGAAGGTAAAGATGTAGAAATTACTTTAATAGCCATGCTCAGATAGGATGACAGGCACTTGGTCTGGAGATTTCTTTATGCACAGTCTGTAATTAACCTTTAATTAAATTAAAACTTTAATTCATCTTTAATCCACAGCTGATCTGTGCTCAGTGAGCTCTGATCACTTGACTTGAACTATAATATTTCTAAGAGGGCAAGATAAGATAATCAGCAAGTTAAGATAGAATGAAGACAATATGATCTTAATTCTTTAGCTGAATACAGCTCTTCATGGATAGGGGCTTTTTGGAATGACTTGATCTTCAGAACAGACCCCTTTCCCCACCTGTGTCAGGATCTTTAAAAGTGATCATTCTTTGTGTTCCCAACAGTAACAAAATCTTCTCTGTGTGTCTGTATCTCAGAAGAGATATAACCTCATGTAACCCACAAACTTCCAGCCAGAGGGGAAGTTATGTAGCTAAGAGGAGGAGATTATTTTCCTTGTATACAGTATCAGATAACAAATTGCTGTTCTGCAACTGGAAACAATTTAATATTGATGATCCATGTGTGTATGTTTGCAACAGGGCTGAAATTAACATTAAGTTATTCATTAATTTGGATAAGTAGCTGATACTGTACTAGAGGGAATTAACTCTAACTACCTACCTGCTATTTTATCTTCCTGGAAAAGCCTGTGGGACATTTTCTGCAGTGTCCAGGAGTCTACAACACAGTTCACCATCTATTCTGTCTGTTTATCATGGGCTGTAATTTATTCAATGCTTTGATACCCACTGAGATTTCAACTGCTGTGCATGTAAATGGGTTATTTTGATCTGGTTCATCTTGTAGCTGTTTGTGGGGAATTATTATGCTGTGTGCAAAGTGCTGAACTGCCTTTAGAGAGTTCTAATGTAGAAATCAGAAATGATCTGTCTAGTACTATAAGGAAGCAGTATCTTCCTGTAGGTTTTCACAGATATGTTCCTAATGTTGAGTCCCTAATTTTATATTAGTGACTTCTTTCTCCAGCTAACATATGATTTTGAGCAAGATTTACTCTAAGCCTGAAGTCAGTGCAGGTTGTTTAGAACAGAACATGAATAGTGGCAAATGTGTATCTGCTTTCTAATTTCCTCATTGACAGACATTTGGGAGCTTGAGCTGACTCTCACAAGAAACTCTTCCCTCCCAACTGTGGTCCTAAATCAATAAAGTACTTGAGCATATTTTTAGCCTTAGGTAGGTGCCTCAGCCCCGCAGATTTTCACAAATTCTAAGGTTTGTTTTAAACATATGTCTTCTAATTGCAGTTGCTTTCCTCAAGCAACTTTATAAATCCTGATGTCTGAACTTCAATTCCTCTTCCACTCCTGGAGGAGACTGGAGTTCATCTTATGCCTGCCAGTGTTATCTAGTGTTTGAGGGATGCCTCCCAGTGGAGGCATCTGAAAGCAAAGCACAATGCAATTTTTTTTTTCTAGTTATGAAAGATGAAGGCTTTTCTATAATGATGAAGTTTCTTCCATAAATTATAGCAAACCAGTAAATCTTTTTTTTTTACATTTTTTTTTTCTCCCAGAGTAAAAACATCTGCCTATTGCAAATGGTTAGCATAGTTTTTGACACAGGAGAAAGCTTATGATGATGCTATGCAGAGATAAGAAGGCTGTGTGGTATAACAGTTCATCTATATTTCTCCTTAAGAAAGACTGTGTGCATCAGTGTTGGAGAAAGCAATTTCCCTTACGTGCCTCAGACGGGTGGTGTTTGAGGATGAATGGATTTCCCCAAATGATTAAGAGCCAGTGTTTGCAAAAAAGTTCCTTATCTTTGGATGGTCAAGGATGCAAATTCTAAAGTACTGGAGTTGGTTGTTCTGAAATCCTTACAGCTATTGTAGAAAAACAGCACAAACCTGTGAGTGGGACTATCACTCAGGAAAAGTGTAATTTGGGAAGATTTTTTCAGGTGTTAACATCCTTTAGCTCTTCTCTTGGCAAAACCATTCACGGCAGACAAAACAGAGCTTGCATATTAAGGCTGTTTATGAGGTGTCAGATCTGACCCCGTGCAGGCCAATCCCACAAAAGGTTCTTCCCAGTAACCCCGGCTGGACAATGGTTCAGTGCAGTGTCACATGTGCACCCACACACAGGCTTTAATTGTGCTGACTCTGCAATCCATGGCACAATACCATTTCAAAAGCTCTCATTCCTCCATTTTTATTGGATTTATTCCTGGTTAAACTTCTGCTTCTCCTTTTATCTCCTCATTATTTTTTATTTTTTTTTAAATGAGGACAATGGATGTCATTTTGTATTACCGTTACAATTTCTCTCAAAAAGGCAGAAATGTCTTTCCTTCTTTATACTGCAGGAAACCAACGTAGCTATACAGACCCGGAGCCAAAATAATCATATGCTGATAAATAGAGAACAAAACTCCAATCTGGATTTTTTCCCCAAGTGGGAAAAGTTCCAGCAAACAAGGGTAGGCAAAGAACGTGTAAAGAATTATAAATGGGAAGTTCTAGCAAAACGGTTCAGTAATGTGCTATAACGTTAAATACGTAAGATATTAACATAAATGTTCTTTGAAATTTATATGCCAGTGCCAATGATTTTTAATATGGATGTAGTAAGATATGGATTTATTAGAAATTTAAAACATTTTAGAACTTTTAAACAATTATGTAGTGAAATATGTTTTCTGTCTGGTTTTGTGTTTAAGAATTATTTTTGTGAGATGAATAATACAAGATTTCTGCATAAGCAGGGGTAACATAGAAACCACACCCAGAAGCTCTAACAGCTGGAGTCCTTTGACTTTACAGATGAGCGTAAATCACTGGAGTTCAGCATCAATCAAAACCTGTCTCCAAATTCAGGCTTAGGCTCAATACCCACAGAACATATGTCAGTACCCATAGAACATATGTCCACCTTGCACATTCAGCACAGTGCAATCACTGATGGGCAAACTGCAAACTTTATAGCAACTTGGCTCCTAAATCACTGATATGTTCAATATTGCACAGTAACATCCACCTAATGTCCAGGGACACCCCCATGAGATATAGAATTTGTGTGCACAGGGAGAGATACCAACACAGGTACCAGTACCAGAACAGGGGGAGCTCATTACTGGGAAATAGTTCTTGAGATATATAATGTAGTTTTTCCATACAAAAAAAAAAATATGGAAACTGCTGAAACTGCTGAATGGAGTCTCCATTTCTCGATGATCAAGGGCAAAGGAATGACTTTGTGAAAGACATTTGCTAACTAAGCACATTTTGCTGACTGTATACAGAAGTGAGTGGGTGAAATTCTGGGGGTTTTCTTGTGTTGTTCTATTGTGGTGTGGGCTTTGTTTTTTTTCTTTTTTAATGCAGGTGTTAGATGAGATGATCTAATGGTCCCTTCTGGCCCTAAGGCAAAGTGCAGCCTCCACCTGACAATATTCATGGAGCTTTCTAAACCCTTTTTACCAGGCCTTTGGGGAAGGAGGCTTCTAATAGGGAAGAATTTTATAGAGCAGAAAAGTGTTTGCCAGCAGAAATATTTGCTGTTGGCAGTTGATTGTTTTGGGGAGGAGGAAAGGTTTGCCAGGGTTTCCATTTGAAATGTCTTTTAAATCTTCATTAAAGGTGCCTGTGGCAATATTCAGGCATGTCTTTGTATATTTTTCCCTAGAAAAAAGTAAGTAGCTTTTTTTTTCAAGACAGAGAAACAAGAGTTTGCATATTATATCATGGCAGAGGTAAATTCAGTCTCACAGCTGTGTGTCTCAGGGAAAAAAATTAGGGAATATGACTAACATCTGTCTCATGTCACCTTTCTCAGAAACAATGCTTTCCAGCTTTGCTAAATTCATCCATCTCTTGAGCAAACTGTCAGAGATTTAGAGATCCAGGGCTGTACTTTTGTTAGCTCTGGTTCACCTAAGAGCACTGTGGACTGCTCACTTTTAAAAAGCAGGCCTAGAAACCTTTATAAAAGTAGCCCAATGTGACGATGTGCTTTGTAACCATGGGTAGGTGACCAAATAAACAACTTGCCAACAACCAAGGTGTCAGACAGGCATTGTACAGGTTATGCACAGCAGGCAGCCTGCTCCGTGTCTGTAAAACACCTGGGAAAAGTTCAGCTGGCTTGTGGGCAGGAGCACTGACAAAATACAACTTTTTGCACAGTTTATCCATCCATAATTTAGAAATGATAATAACTGATGGGAAAACACTCTGTCTTCAGCCCGCTGCCTTCAGGAGGACACTCGGAGCAGAGGACGGTGCCAGGAGCCCATGCTGTGCTGCACAATCTGTCACAGGGCCGCATGAATAGTGCCCACGTCAACCTTTTGTCCCTGGCCACAACAGAGACAACTGGCCCTGCAGCTCGTGGGTGCTGCCGGGTGGGCTGTCCTGCGAGGGGACAGATGTCATTAAGGAGTGATGTACAGCAGGCACCGTGGCTTGTGGGGCGCACAATGGCCACGACATCCCAAGGCCATATGTAGCGATCTCATTAGGTCCTTGATTGCCTCCTGCACAGGCTGTTGGAAATGTTTAAAAGTGCAAGTTCAAAAGGGAAAGTGATGTATCATGTTTGGATTTTCTCCTTCAGTCATGCAAAGCAAACAGAGAACCTGCTGTGTTTGGAAGCCAGAATTTTTAGAGACTAAGGCATATCTTAATTGTGGCTCTGTTACGTGGCTTTGCTTCACACTGAATTTCACTGCTGTCTCCCACGGTCAGAGAGCCCAAAGAGGTATTGAAGATATGCAAAGTGCTTTGGGCATTTTCAACCTGAAATATTTATCTGCTTGGTTCTGTTTCAGTCCCAGCAAATATTTATCTTCTGTTAGGAATTTAAGGGAGACATCTGCAGAATTCCTGGGATGTTCATCTTTGGATACGGCTGTGAAGAAAAACACATGATGTGGGTAATGTTTTATTCTGTTCTTTTCAGTTTTATTTCTCTGTTCTCAGTCTTAAATCAGTATTATAGGCAGAGTGACATTCAGCACCTCAGTCTGGTGGGTTTGCCTACAGCCTATTTTGACAGCATTGGGAAAACTTTTGCTCTTGGTGCTCAGCAGCACATTGCACTGTCCTTACTCCCTGTTTTCATCATTGGGAAGTTCCCTTCTAGTCCACTCTTTATGCTTTTTAACTACAATTTCCCAGCTTCTCAGAAGAGCTTGTTTCTGCCTGAACTGGGCAGCCCTTTTACGGCCAACACCAAGTGGAAAAAATTTTCTGGGCAAGATTTTTAACAGAGGCAACAACTTTGTTTCCAGAAGGATATATTCAATTGCAACTGGCAGCTCTGAAACCACTGTAGACCATTTAAAGTTTAACTTTTAAACCTGACACAAAGGGATGCTGTTATATTTCTTACCTACAACTGAGTATCTTTAAACTGATGCAAAGGCATCTTGGAAGCTTTGGCAAACAAAGGCATCAGTAAAGATCTTTCTAATCTTACCTTACCGTGTAATTTACAAACTCCCTAGTGAAATGCAAACTGGTGTTTAAAAAGTGTGATTAGATATTATTATGGACAATAATTAGTAGGAATTGCATTCTGTAAGGGTTCTTCTGTTTTACTTTCACTGTCCTGCTCTCTCAGATTCTTTTCCTATGGGGTGTAAAAATTAGTCTGAAAGCTTGATTTGGGATTCCCAACTCAACTGTTAATGGCTAATGCCCAGTTCAGTTTTTTCCTGAGCTTTGTTGTCTTCATAGTTCTGGGTTCAGAGTCATTGTGGTCCCTATTGCCTCACATCTAAAATCAATCAGCATAGCCCTTAATTATTCTGTTTGTTCTCCACAGACAGTCTTTCCAGAAGAGACCATGAATCCCTTCACCCACATTGCAGTGCATTGCATTCCCCCTGTCTCCAAATGAGAATGTCTGTGTAGAGTGAATTTAGGATTGGTACAGGGAAATGGTGTGGTATTAGTGAAATATGGCAACTCGTTCTCTGCCTGAGGTATTAGTTCATCCTGTGAATGTTACACACAACTCTAAATTGTGTTTGCAGGCCACACTGGACTGGCTTTGAAAACCATCACTGTGCTGGGAACTCCTAAAAGTTTTGTGTCTGACTGACTGAATGCATAGTGTCCAAATCCTGAGGGCTAGTCCAGCCTTGTGTCTCCCAAGTGGTGGTGGCTGAGCTTGCAGTCACAGCCCTCGTGTGTGAATTAGATTTCTGGTAGGATATCCCAGGGCAGCACATTAAAATTGGCTGCAGTATTAGTCATTTCCTGGCTGCTCTTTCCCTTCAAAGAAGACACTATCTATGCCTGTGACATAAGAATAAATACTTTAAGGTAAATATTTTCCAAGTGGAATTACTCATTATTAACACAGACAGTTCTGAAGGCAAATAAAAACATGATGTGTCAGCAAAAATATTATTATTAAGGAATTCAGACTTCAAACCACACCATGATTCATAGAGCACCTGACTGATTTTTTTTTCTTTTTGCTTCTCAGTTTCTTTTTTCCTCTTCACTAAATATGAAAATATCTTATGGGACATCAGGTTTTCAGAAGGCTTGTGTTGGAGTCTGATAAACTGGAAGAAGGGAGGAACATGCCATGGGTAACATGGGTCTGCTGAAATTTTGTGTAAGTGAAGCAGAAATGGAGAGGGTGACATTAAGCTAACTGAAATAAACAGAAATAAACCAACAAGCAGACCTACAAAAGGTCCATCTGGAATGAGAACATGTGGTGAGACGGGGATACAAGCAGTGCCTTTTTTACTGTAAATAAGGCTTCAAGGCCTATCTTCAGTGGAAGCTGATTGGAGCCTGTGCATTTTAGTGCTTTCTTCATTGTGTGAGGCACTAAGGAGGTGCGGAATATTATGGAGAAACGAAGCAGTTAAATTATCATTAAGTAAATTCCAAATTTCCCTCTAGTTTCCCCTCAGATTTTCACACTGTACTGGGAAACATTCTTGCAGGCACGATTAGAGTTTTGGTGCAGGCCTGAACTTCACTTCACTGCCAGAGGGATAGAGCAGGACTCCTGTTTAGCTGCTGTTGCCCTAAACTCACTGCAAAGAGTACTTCTAATTTTTAATTTTTTTTTTTCTTCAAGAATTCTTTACATGGAATCACATCAATAAAGTAATAGATTTTTGCACTGTTTGCAATGGGTAAAGAAGAGAGAATGAAAGATATTTATAATTAATTGCAAATAATTGAGCCTATAATGTTTTAAGTAACTGAGTTTTGGGTGGTTTATCTGGTTTTTTTTAAATTTTATTTTTCATCAAAAAAATCTGCTATGCTCTGTGATACCTTCCTGCCTCAGGTCTCTTAAATCACATCTGAACCTCTTTTATGAGGCCTAAGGGAAAGTCGAAGGTTATGTTCCTTACTTTCTTTCGTAAATATGTTACAGTCCATTTCATCTAGAATCTGGCTCTTTCCACAGCTGGTTGTTGAGTCAGTTGTAAAGGCTGTGCTGTGATTTAAATCACTTAATAACCTGTCTTCTTTTTGATTTTTTTTTTTTTCAAATATGAAGAACACTAGCATTCATGTAGTTGAAGTTTTAAAAAAGTACACCCTGGAATTCTAAAAGTGTGATATATATCTTTTGTAGATCTTGTATGAGCAAAATGAAAAAAAAAATAGTCTTCATCCTAACTCACATTTTAAAAAAAGTGACTGCATATTCAGTCTTAAGTAATACTCATGGCAAATAATTCTTTCACTGCTTAGTTTATATTAAAAATATAACAAGTTTTACCAGATTCTTTTCCAACTGAAATTAAGCAAGAGGACAGGAATGCATATTAAGATGAATGACACTTATTTCAGAGGAATGGATGACTGATACATTTTTCATTGTCCAAAACTCATGTTCTAATCTCTGATTTTATTCTCCATGCTCCCTCAGAACTAATCAGTAAATCAGCTATCAGATCTTATGTTGAGACTCATAAATTTATCATCTTGGTTTTGGTGCAAACTTCATAATTTGAGGAAGTCAGGAGTTTTGCTTTCTTCCGCTTTTTTGTAAAAATAAGAATTTCCACAGATTTCACAGGCTCAGTCAAAATTAAACAAAGCATTTTGTTTACAGAACTGTATTAGAACATGTTGTTTGAAGTTAAGAGGGTAATGAAGTCAATAGAGGGAAACAATACCAGTCCACTTAATGGGAATATCCCTGGTGACACCCCTGTGTGCACTTGGGGCTGTTTCCATCCATCAGACGTTCCCTGTAACACTTGCTCTTGTCTCAGTTCGCCACAATCGCTTTAAGGCCTTTGACTCTTGGGCCAAGCTCACAGATTTATGGAAACAACTAAATTTCCCAGGCACAGCTATGAAAATCTGGTACTTTCGCTGTTTGTAAAACAGGAGAAAAGAAAAGGAACACTGAGAAGCACCATGGTCTTGTGTGTAAGGGATTTACCAGTGTTTGTGGGAATGATCTCGACTTTGCATGTTTTGCTGGCTTTATCTATGAAGCTTGGATCAGGATCCTGTTTTATCTGTAGCTGAAGCTGACAGCTGGAGAAGGAGGATGAAAAACCTTTGGGGTTTTGGCCCATCATTAACTGCTTTATAGTGAAGACTTTTAAGCGTCTGAGCTTAAAAATGTAATGTGCTTCCTCCAGTAGTACATGTTTGCTCTTGATTCTGTGATCTCTCATTTTCTTGCCAGAGGGGTAGGTGGATTTGCTGTGCTGTGGAAATATGACTAAACTTGGCCTGAAACTTAACAAATTGTACACTCTTTGCTTGTAATTATTAAACCACAGGTTAGCAGATCTATTTTTAAATCAGCAGCAACCCAGAGCCCTGAGATTCTTCTTTCTGCACTAGGAGATGACATGGGTACAGGTGATGGAGCAGAAGGAGCAGAACTATTCATCGTGCAACTCTGAGCAGCCTGTAGTTCCACTTGTTCATCTATCAAAGCTCTAGTTTCCACTCAGGTCATTGTTTTTTGCTACAGCAGTCTTCCAGTGCTCCAAGATCTTTTTCTATAAAAAAATTGCTTTTTCTCCTCTCTCCTCTCCCGAATCAACTTTATTATTCTTTGACTTGGTCAGCTTTTCTGCATTTTTTTTTCTAAGAAATGACACCAAGTACCACAAATGTGCGCTGTTTTGTTCTTGTACAGCCAGAATAAATAGGAATTATGACAGATAGAATCCATCCCACAACACAGACTGGAAACAGCTCAGACAACTTGGAAATCCCCAAAGACCAACGTGCTGCAAAGCTGTGGCATCACTTGTACAGTGATTTGTAGTTCTGGGGTCTCTCTGATCATTGACCAAATGATTCTATCCTCCTTCTATTACATTTTCTATCCAACATGTGCCTCTTCTATATAAAAATGTTGCTGAATCTCTGTAAATTCCCATTCTGCACCTGCAGACTATTGGTTTGATGCTGTAGACAAAAAGCATTGCTATTTTCTTGGATGAATGTGACTCCTTATTCCCCTAGAGCATGCCCGGTCAACTTCCATCTGGAGATTTTTAATTGGGGAGAAGGACGTGGCAAAATCTTTCCTTTTAATTGCAACATGACAGTAGAATAAAAATAGCATATCGAATACATTTTATCTGCTAGGGTTGTTAAGGCTTATCGTCCTCATTTTCAGCTGCCTTCTGAGTCGTGAAAAGCAGAACCTGTACAATATTTTTTGGAAGAAAAGTGATAACCAGTGTGATAACAGCTCAGGATAGAAGTCACATGATACCATTGAGGCCCTGTGCAGCCCCGTGCCCAATCACTGTGGGGGCTGAGTCCAAAGAATAGTGGCAGAAGAAGAGAACAATGAAATGCTCCCCACGTGCTCTCGTGGTATAGACAAGTCAATCCATCATGAGTGCACAGCCTAGCATCTGGGAGATCCAGATGATACACACTGGAGTTTTCCTGTATCAGCAGTAGTGTCTCTATTGTTGCCTTTTAAAAGCGCTTTTCTAGCGAGGCCTAGGGCATGATTGAAATGCTTGTTATTGCAACTGCTCTGCCTCAATCAATCTTCATGTGTGATACAAGGCCGACCTGGGCTCGGGCTCTTCATCTGCCCCTTGTGCTTGCAGTTTTTAAGAATGCACTTACTGATCTAAGAGCTAAAAATCTCTTTTATGTGAACCATATGCATGTGCCTCATAGCGAAGAGAACGCCTTTTAATTGTGATTCTAATCGCTCAGTGCAAAAATATTTGTTTTAACTGACTGGTTCCCAGTCAAACCTTCATCTTGCTGTGTTTATGGCTGTGTTTTTCTAATGTACATTCCTGTGGATTATTTTGCAAGCCATCCCATGGGTGTGTTGAGCATCCAAGCATCCTTGCAAACAGTTACTGCAGATGTATAGCCATAATTCAGGTGAATCATCATTCCCCTTGTTAAAGTTTTACAGCAAAATATTTGGCTAAATGCAAATGGGAGAGGTCTATTTAGGGATCAGATTAAAACCTACCAAGGTTTGTCATGCAAGAAAGAAAATTGCCTTAGACATGCAGTTTATTTAGGTTCAATAAGTCCACAGCTGGGCAGTGTGTTTAAAAGTTAAGTGCTGGTCTACTGGCAAATTCTCAGGGTGTGATTCACTGCCAGTGTGTTATCAACACAAGACCCTAGTACAGGGTTTCTGGAGTGGAAAGCAATCATTTGCAGGAACACTGTGTTTGACTCTGCTGCAAGTGCAGAAGGGTTAACGTGACCTCAACACACATGGTGCTGATCTGGGTAGCTGGAGGATGCATTGACTCAGAGCATCACTGCTGAGGCTCTGCAAACTCTGGCTATAAACAAACCCCACATTTGTTCCTGCAGATGTCCAGCTGTCCTTTCTCAGTCCTACACCATGAATATGCTTAAAAGTGCTTTGTCATCAGGAGATGCTTTAAGTAATCCATTATATTATTTTGAACTTAGATAAAACCCATCTGTGGGCTGTGTGGTCAAGGAGGCACAAGGCAAAAGCTGTGCTGGCACAAATCAGATTTGATCTGGTGAATGCTTATTGTTATCCTGGAAATAGAAACAGAAGAGAAAATTCAGCTGCCCATACTGTAGCACCTAAGGGCCTCAGAAAATGGAGGAATAATGTGAAGAAGGAAAAAATACCTTAAACCTGAATTTCAGGTCAGATAAATTGAAATACCGAACTTGCTGCTTCTTCCCACACTGGCTGTTTTATTCTCATCCTTTTTTTTAGCAATGATCTTGCCTTTTTCTTCCTGTTGTTTGCTGGTTCATTGACCAAAATGCTCTTGTTCTGGTTGGAGTGTTTATATATGCTCATGTTCACTAATATGAGTAACTGTAAATAGCACTGTCCAACAGAGGTCTGTTTGTTCAGAATTCAACCACAATTATTTCGTGCAGGAGAACTGGTCATGTCATTCTCTGCTGTGCTCAGAGTGCTTCAGTGGCTTTTGGAGGAAAAGTAAAGCAATTGGAAGATCTTACAGAGCTCTGTGTCCTGCTTTAGTTTTGTGACCTCAGAAAATTTGGATCTGTTTACTAGTCATTCTGCAACTCTTTGTCCCACTCTCTTTCCCATGTCCCTATAAACAAAGAAAATTGTGCTAAAAATCACCTCTGCTCAGGAAAATTTAGTACAGCAGCGTGGCTAGAATAGATTTTTAAAAGGTTGGTATCTCTCAAGTAATAATACAATGTTCAGCTTCTGTAAGTGCTTCCAGCAGAGGATTTCACAGCTAAATTCCTTGCCTCTTTCTACCACAGTCATTTGAGGAAGAGGTTATCCCATTCTACAGAGCAAGGAACTGAAAGAAGAGACAATGACAGTAATTCAGTGCTGACTGGCAGATGTCCGTTCTCTCATTTCCACCTCATGGCTGTGATTCCTGGCCCAGCTCTGCCTTAATGAGCTGGGTTGTCCCTCTGCATCAGCCTGGAAACGAAACCAACTACTGCACAGTGACTGCTGAGGGCACAAATCCTCTGCACGGAGACCCAGTCACTTGCACTCGTGCAACACCTGGTACAGCCATTCAGACCTTGTCAGCCAAGCCTAAGGCCACCTGGAACTCCACTGTTTTAGTTCATGTTTTAACACAGACTGACTAGCTTTCAAAAGGAGTTTTTCCACCTTGTTTTAGGCCCTCCTTTAGCCCAAGGGAATAATTCTACAGCAGCCCTAAAGCAGATGCAAAATAATCAGCTCTCAGTATTAATGTAGCCCAGCCTTCTTAGTTATATTCCCTTGACGAGACCCATGGCTCATGGACAGTTTTACCTGGTGAGGGCTCTGAGCAGGCAGATTGCCCTTCCCTTGCCCACCTGCAGTGGCGGGGGTGGGCTGCAGAGACATCCAGTTCACCACAGCTGACTGTGGGGGCCTCTGCGGGAGGACCAACACTTGGGGGTGGGTGTTGCTGCTGGCTCTGTGCTCATATAGAAAATACTGACTGGTGGCACCTTTCCTTAGCACCCTTTACCTTTAGCTGCTCCTTGGAAGGCACAGAGGAGTAGGTTGCTTCCTCTGGGAGCTTTCTGTGTAAGGCTTTCAGAGTACTCTTATTGCCAAACATCTTTAAGAAATGGAGGTACAAATTAGAATAGAAATAGGCAGGAAGAGTTCTAGAGAACCCTGAATCAGTGCTTCAGGCTCCAGAGGGACTGAAGTTCAATGTGTGGCTCCATGCAGAGTCCTGACTTCAGCACGTGCTGCTGGTTTGTTTGTTTTCTTTTTTCTTTTCAGTCTCTCCCCATGCATCACACTGGGCACTGAGGCCAGCCATCATCCCAGAGATCTCACACCAGACATAAAATGACCACCACTGAGTTTATATAGTGCTCATTAATGTGGTGGCTTCTTGGACGCACTGTTTTCTATACCTGCAGATAGTAAGTGGTGAGTACTGCCACAAAGAAAACCAGTTGTTAACCAAGAAAGTTGTATAACTTGCCCAAGGACACACTTTGAAGTGGCTGGTTCCACCCAGGTGGATTTTTGTGGTGCACCACTGAAAGCAGTTCAGTTTAGCACAAGCAGAATCACCTATATAATCTTTTGGCTGTAAGCTACACAAGTCAAGTTTTCTATACTAAGCAGAATAGAACCTGGCTGCTTTGTTTCAAGGGATTAGAAATTAGATTGAAACGGGAAGAGGCAGAAACAACACTTATTCCCAACTGTCACTGTATTTCTCATTTGCTGTACTGAGAGTCTACAGTTGTGTAATCGTGAAGACAATTTTAGACTCTTTTGTACTTGAGAATACAGTAAGTTATGTTTTACCTGTCTGTCTCTGGAGAAGAAAAGCTTTAATTAAGTCTTCCTTTAATTACGTCCCATCTATACAGTACCTAAATGCATTATAAGAACATGTCATTTACTATATCCCTGCCTTCTGGGAAGGTTTAGATGCTGAATCCTCTAATACTGTATAAAGTTCCAATTGCTGTTATTAAATGAATATTTGAAACAAGATTATTAATATATACATTGTTATAATAATTGCTAAGTAGTGGTGAAAACCTGAGTGATTAAAGTATGATCTGGAACTTTCTTCCATCAGAGGAAAATATTAGAATTCTGTGTTCATGTAGAAATTCTCCAGCACTGGTAGTCCAGCACTGATGATCTGCTGGAATGGCTGGTGTCCTGGATCAGAACCTTATTTCACAAAAATTAGTAACACTGTACATTACCATTCTGTGCTGTTCCAATACATAGTTTAATTAAAAACCGCCTGCTCTTTGCAAGTTGTCTTATCTTAATTAAGCTAATGAGAATGTCATAACTTCTGATATTTGTTGAAAATAATGTCCTTGAAATGAACTGTCAGGCATTATTTTATTACAAGCTGGGAGTGCTTATGAGCAAGAGATTATTAGAAATGTGCATAAACAAAACATTCAGTTTTCTAGAGGTCCTTGATATCCTGTGCCAAGTATCCATTAGTCTTCCTCAACCTAACTGTTAACTTAATAGAAACTTAAGCTGATAAAAGTAATAAGAATGAACAGTCATGGACTTCCCTGTGTCTCCCCCAACTTTTGTAAGTTAATCCTCAGCGAGAAGTCCTAGAAAAGCAGTGGGTCTTTAAAATATTTTAAATATCTACAATGGGGTGTTATATGTTTTCCACAAGGGAGGAGTGACACAATGATACCTTTTTAAAATATATAGTTTTGCTATAGTTCTTTTATATTACTTTTCAAGTTGTCACAGCTTGACATGTGAATCTGCTTGGTTAAAAGGTAAGCCAGCTTGCAGCAACTGAAAATGACATTTGTCTTTATGCATCAAAGTAAATATTGTTCACCTGAAGATGACACATCTCCAGGGCAGCAGACTGACTCCCCTGAAGGTGAATGTGCATCCACGCAGGATGCATAATTTGGATTGTTTTTGCTCCACCCCTGTTTACTTTTGCCCTCCAGTCAGTTATGTTGTCCAGACCTGTTTGTAGTTGGTTGCATTATCCCACAGCCTTTGGTGTCTTCTGCCTTGAAAACGTGAACTCTGGGGCCATGCCCGTGCAAAGGAATGGCCTGGAGTTTTTTGTATCAACCAGGTTTGGTCTTATTCTCCTCTTCATGAACAGATCACTGCCTTCTCTGACAGCAGTGATTTGCAAAGCACATGATTCCATCAACTCTGAATCCAAACTCATATTTAAAATATCCTTTCCCTTTTCAAGTGATAGGAGGCAACAAGAAAGTCATAGTATTTTGAGGGGGAAAACTGAGAAGTTGTGGTAAGAAGCCCAGGGACACAAATAGCATGATAAGCTTCTGAATTTATCTTAAGGCTGAATAATATGACTTTGTACCCAGCCAATTTTGCTGATAGTATGGATTTAACCTTGGACACTAACTGTTATTTTTTGAAAAATTTTTTCCATATTTAGCACTGAGGCCTACTTAGAAGAATGTAATAGTGCTGCAAATACCTTATCTCAGGAGTGTGTGTAGCAGATAACCGACCAACAATGCATGCAGCTTATCTTTAGGGAACTGATCTATCAAAGGGTGTCTGTCCTCTCAGCTCCTGGTATTCCCTAACATGCCCTGTGTTCCAGTTCCAATATCAGAGATTTGGTTCCTTCAAAGGAGTCACAGACAGATGACATTTGAGCTCCCAGCAGACTGATGACTTGGAAGCAATTCTCAGAGTGCTGCTTACTGCAAGGGAGGGGGTTGGTTTCTAACATCTCCAAACCCCTTGCAGTTGCTCTCAAGAAGGTGAGGTGTTAATGCACAGGGAAAGTGAGTGTCTGCCTCACCCATTGTACTGCTGCACAGCATCAAGGTCTTGTAATCAGGTCACCACCATCCAAAAAGAATAAGATATCTTTTGTATAAATTCTTTTGTTTACAAGGCCTCAACTTTGCTAGTCAGAAGCATAAGATACATTCATAACTGGTCATGGTTTTGTTAAACCCAGATCCCACTGGGGATATGTTGGCATGGATAAGCAGTGCAGTGCAGCAGGAGTGGTGCAGTGGAGTATAATTGTGCCAAGGACCTGGCACCCATGCTGTGATTTTCAGAGTTTGTTAATAGTCTTCATGAAGATACACCCTATGTGTATGTAGGGCTGAATTGGATGTAATTCCCTGAAGGAAGAGAGCAAGGGATGCAGAACCACATTTCAAGAGAAGGTGGGAGAAAGAAATGTATTTTAATAAATATACATCCCTTCTCATACACCACAGCATGGAGGGAGTTGTGCATGTGCTGTGACACCTTTTGGGTGATGCTTAGGAAAGTGTTACACGTCAGTAACAACTCTGCTGTTCTCCTACACTTGTCTGTGCAGATTTGGAAATCTTGAAATGTACAGAAGGAAGATGGAGAGGCAGAAAATGATGTAAAATGTACAGAGATAATCCCACTTTGTGAGCACAAAGGCTGCAATTTGTTCTCTGCTTTCCTTCTGCCTGCCTATTTCAGTTCGGACCAGGGTGGGCCTGATCATCCAATTACTTGACTTCAGAGTGTCTCACGGGGGCAGCCTCTGGATTAAAGAAAAATAATTGAGTGGCCAGTGTTCTCACCTAGATTTCAAAAGGTTGCAATAAGCCTCATTTTGATACTTCCACTTCCTGGTTTCTGGCATACAGGCCAGGTGACATATTATTCCTAGGGTCCTCTTCAGAGACATCATTTTTGTCATTTCTCATATGTTTCACTAGGACTCTGCTGGGCTGCTGTTGTAATAATTCCTACACGCTCACGTTCTCATCCCCCTCACCTCCTTCATTTTCAACCAGGTATCAGTTACACTAATAGCCTTATACATCTCCTGAAGATGGTTCTGTTAGACTGGAATCTGGTTCGCTGATGCATAGGATTTGCATAAGAGCACATCAGCTTTTCATTCACTGTGGGATGTCTCCTTTGCCACAGATCGTTTTTGCTTGTGTGTATGACTGTAATGTGTTTTTTTCCCTCTTGTCCAGCTGAATGCCAAGAGCAGTTAGGGAAAGAAGGCAGCAAAGAATTGCCATTAGGCATGGTGGAAGTATTCTTTACTGCTTGATGCCTCTGCATTTGAAGGATTGATTATCTTTCCTTTGATAGCACCCATATTTCTCTCTCTGTCTTCTATTTTTAATAGTTTCTGAAATTTCAGAGGAATGTTTTTCCTTTTCCCTCTGCTTAGGGCTATTAACTGTCTTAATAGTAAATGTTTCTTATGCTTAAGTTTTGTCAATCTAAGGGTTTTCTTGCAGAACTGCTACCAGAAAATCAGTTTAGTGTACAGCTTTTCTGAGGCTTATTGTTGCTGTGACTCGAATCTCAGATAAGGCTTGAAAATAAATCAGTCCCCCTCTTTAGAAAATCACACCAGTATGGTTTCTTTGGAAACATTTGCCAGTGTCTCACATTTAAATAATGGTGAAGATAGATATTGAAGCTAAATAATGGCCAATTGTCTTCAGTGTCCTGTAAGAGTCAAGGACACATCAGGGCTTCATGGCTGTCATCACGCAGTCCATGACAACGCAGGGGATTCCCAGAGTGACAGCATGAATAGTGGGCTGACCTTTCCCTTCCCAAGTTTGCTGCTTGCCACTCGGCAGAAGCAGGAGGACAGGAGCAGGCTGTTATGGCTGTTTTCATTGCCTCCCTGTCCAGAACTCCTCTTCATCCATCACTGTTCTTATTAATACTCCCCCGCATGTTACACCCTTGGTCTTCTATCAGGAAGATTTTATGTTTTTTTAAACAAACATATAAAATCATGTAGGCAAAGCTGTGAAGTTTTCAATGATGCATGAGTAAGAATTCAAATATGATGTATTTTGTTTGCTTGTAATGATATAGGATTTTCTTTTCATTTATAGCTGAGGTCACAGATAGCTCTGCAACTGTTCTTTTCTTCTCCCTTCCGTGTCACCTTTTGAACTCGGTTGGAGTTTTGTAATCTGTTGTGGTAGGCTACAGATGAGACAAAGGTATGCGGCTCTCTAATCTTCTGTTCCTGCTTGGATGAGGGTGAAAGAATTCTGGATTTAAGCCCCCACTTCTGTTTCCTTTGGCTTTCAGAGATCTAGGATGCTTCCTTGTGCTTTTCAGCTGTTAACCTGAGTCAGCTCTGATCTGGGTTATGGCCACAAGTGTCTCTACATGGGACAATTATAAATGAGGAGGCATGGAGGAGCTGGGGTCATGTCCCAGGTTGGTTATAGGCATTGTGCCTTCAAAAGGAGGAAATCAAGAATATTTCTGTATGTCATGAATATATTTGAGGATGAAATACGCAGTGAGCGTGGTACCCTGGGTTACTGTAACAATGCAAACAGAGTCTGGAGAGCTGTTTGGACCTCTATCGGTGAAGTATCATAAGGTGGTTGAAAAATAACAAATTATTTGACTTCTCATGTTTCATCATCTGCTTTGGCCATTTCTGCATGTTTTCAAGATTTTTTAAAGTATTTTGTCCAGTAAGTTCCCTTAAGAACTCCGTACACTGAGGGTTTCCACTTCTTAGGAATATAAGCCAGTTAACTATGGAAATTTCTAGAGTTGGATGGAGTCAAATTATTAAAATATGCAGCTCTTCTATGGTATAATGGTCTCTTTCTGTGGCATTAATCCTTCTCCTTTTCATACAATGCACTTGAAATGCTGCTTTTCTCTGTAGGCGGCAAGTATTGTCATAACTTCCCTTCAAGAACTATTCACCTTTTAAATGTAGAAAACAGTTCTCATTGTACTTCAGCTAGAGAATAATCCCTTTTCTTTTGCTCCTTCATCCTCCATGGCACTCTGATGATAAGTGAACTCTCAAGCAGTTACAATTTCACAGGAGCTTTCATGGATTGCAGAGCTCTGGGTTTTTCAGATACCACTCATTCAATCAGCACCACTCGAAAGGTCTCTCTGTTTTTAAATCTGACCTGTTAATGTCGCTACATTCATCCTAAATACTGCATTTTGCAGTGGAAATTCTTGTGGTTCTCTCCTTAATGTCTTCTCATTCTTTTTTTCTGAGCAGCTGTTGGTAGCTCTCCCTACTGCTGTCAACTCTTAAACCTCTGCATTACAAACTGCAGGCCAGGGTGAACTTACTACATTAAATCAAGCTCTGCAAAGGTGGCTTGCAATACACATTAAGAGCCCAAAAATAAAGAGAAATGGAAAACTGAGCCATTCCTAATGTAACGTCCTAAACTTAGTTTATACTTTGATCCATGAATAACTAGAACATTAGAAGCTTTTAAAATAATATTATACACAAAAATCCAGCTGGTGACATTCTTGCTGTGCTGCAAGTATAGAAACAATAATACCAGTGTTCGGGCCACAGTGCTGCTACATCAGATAGAGAAACAGCACAAGAAAGGCCTTTCTGGAAGGACAGTGATGTTTGAAAACTAATGCTGAGTGCTGTAAACCTGAGACCACTCCCTAAATGCATCGGTTGATAATCCATTCTGGTCCCAGTATAAGCAAAAACGTAGCAGAGAATTATGAATTACATCACCACACCTATACAATAGAGTTCACTGTAGTTATGTAGGAGTTGAGGGTATTCAAGCAGTTTCTTTTGATGAAGTAATCGGGCTGCTTCTGGGGTCTGTTTCAGCTGCTAGGGGCGTGCTTCAAATGCAAATGACTGCCAAATGGATTCCTTCTAAATTCCAGCCAATTAAAATACATTTAAAGTGCAGCTGGTGGACAGCAAAAGGCTTATAATTGCGTAAGAAATGTTTGAGCATGCAACAAATCCCTGAAGTTTAGTGGACAGCGATTATTAAATACTGCATTTCTAGAGAAGTAGAGCAAGCAAACAAAAGAGCCTTCCGAAACTGCAGTCAGAGGCAAAGATGACACTTTTACCACCACCTTAAAAGAGACAAAGCCGGGAGTGTGTTTGTTAGGGTGTCAGTTTTCCACCCTTGGCTCTTTAAACCATGCAAGTTTGGCAGCTTGCCCTGTGTGGTGCTGCATACAAATATTGACAGAACAGTGTGGTATTTGTTAAACCCCTTCTTGGGAAGCAAGTGATTGAAACTCTGAAGGAAGATCTGAGAACCTCAGACATTATATTTTTTCTCAGTAGCACTATAATATTTACAGAATGAAACAGAAAATAGTGAATGGGGTGTAATGAATGACCTTCCTTTTCTGCTTTGCCTTGTAAGTAAGGACAGATTTTTTTGTTTAATGCTTTAAATGTTATTATAAAAGAGGTTTACAGCTAGTAGCACTGAAAGATGCCATTAACACTTTTGATTTAACCTCATGTTTTGGGAAAAAGCTTGGCTGATAGAACAGACCATGTAAATAGGTGAAAGACTTTGCCCAGGAAGTTGCTGTGTGCAGCCGCTGTGGATAATGTGTCCTATAGATGCTGAAACCTTACAGACTTTTTCATTCACATCTGTATTTGAATGTTGGTGCTTTCCAGACATTTTGTGCTCATGCCTGCGTCTGCCTAGATGTGAGATTTCCAATTTTTCTGCCTCTACTATGCCTTAGTAAAATTTAATCTTAACCTGTTCAGTAGATCATTGTACTGATTTTAGAAATGGAAACAAAATTTTTTCTATGCAATATTTTACTGAAAGGTACTGTCTTTAGCCTTTTGGTATAAAACAAATCATTGAAATCAGGTGAATCAAAAGTGTTCCCTATGTTATCTCAGGTTTTCCTTAATTGAATCAGGAAGTAACAAATGAAATAGGAAAAAAATGTTTTCCAAAACTAACAAGTACTGGTTTCTACCTGTGTTGTATCTTACCACACAAAATTCATACGAAATAATTTGAAATTCGTGATTGCTTCCTCTTGTAACATATCCTAGTCTGTCAGTCCGTTTTGACTTCACTTTTGTTAACTGTGAGTAAAGACTCCTGCAAAGTTTCTAGCAACAGATCACATTGCAGCAGTAGGGGTTCAGTTAAATGTGCCTTGTTAATTGTTAATGTGGAAGTAGCACAGAGCACGTGCCAAAGACAGGCTCATAAGAAATAAGCTTATTGCCAAAATAAATGTCAATTCAATTATAAAATCAAGTTTTAGACACATTTGTCATGAAACATAAAGGCAAGTACACATATACTTTGAAAATAACTGTAATGCAGTTAATCCCAAAATATTCAAGAGAATCAACATGAAAAATCTCTGAGTTGAAGGGTTGGTTTTCTTTTTAAAAAGGCTTATTGATTGAAAATTATTACAGAAGGCAACCTATTGAACAGATTGAAATTACTTTGGGTAAGTCCAACTGATCCTCAGTCACTGTTGCAAAATTAGGGTTAATGTTAATAGCAAAAAGTATGATGGAAATAAACAAGTCTGTGTGCTTATGAAATACATAGTATACATACAATAAGTTTTAGCAGCACTGGCCTATAGCAGCGTTAAAGGTTTGGTTCAAGCCCCACAGCAGTAAGGGTACAGGAGGGTGCAAACAGCAGTTAGGTGATTGTAAGACATATTTTTTTGTTAGTTTTGAGATCTATAGACAAACAGTGCAACACAAGTAATTTATTATTACAAAAGCCCAAATAATCCCTTTCTAAAGTTGCTAAATGAGGAAGCTGATAACTGAACGTAGACTCACTGAAAAGCCAGCTCATGGTTTTCTTTTTCTAATGGAATCTCAGGGCTAACAAAACTTGTTTCAAACTAAGCCTCTGTCTTATACGGGCTTGACTCAGTATAAATCAAAAGATGAATCTAGGTCCTCCTGCGTAATAACATTTTTCATGTCATTTACTTCTCCTTTATGCATATGATGGATGTATCCCCTATGCCCAGTGGTTCATGTGATATATCAGTTACCTTACAGAAAGCGAGAGAGGTGCTTAGAAAGTGGTTAAACAAACAGGTGCAGAGGATGCATTAGCCCTCTGTATTTCCTTGATCTCATTGTACCAGCACTGGGCTGGGGTCTGGATGTTTGCAAATTAGAACCTCCTTTGCTGCACAATTAATCAAGGAGCGAGTGTCTCTTTGGGGAGCTCACTGGCCTGCAGGCACTGCTGCCTGGGCTCTGGAGCTTGGGGGAGCTTAGGTGGAGCTGTGTAAGAAACCTTCCAAGCTGCCCTGCACTTCTGCACAGGTGTGGATGAAACGGTTTGGGAACACTTAAAAAGGTTTTAGGTGTCCCCAAGGCTAAATATCCCTTGGAAAGCTGGCTTTCTGGATTGTTTCCTTGGATATTAGCCCTTAAATCCTGCCAAAACACAGGCAGGTTTCTATTGGGCTTTTCCCCAGAATGACTTGCTGAAAAGTTGTACAACTTCGGTGTGTCTCCACAGGGAAAATTACATAAGTCCGACTGAAGGGTCGACATAATTTATAATGGCAAGCAGATGAGAACTTGCCTGGAGTTTTCCCCTGGGTGGTATTACTCAGTGATTCTGCTACAGTAAAAGCCACTACTACTTCATGCTTTTGGCAGGTCAAACTCTGAAATTTTTGGGTATCTGAATATATACCCTACTTTATTTAAAGCCTTGCATGGAGTCTGCAATGATTATACTGCCCATAGGGCAGGGGAATGGCTGTTCTGCTGGTTTCCTGAACAGCAAAGTGCCCTTTGGTTTCTACATTAAAGCATCTATTAATTTTTGGTAGGATTTACTATTCCTTCACTTAAGATTTTTCTGGTGCTCTAGGGAATTCTGGAGGACAGAACCTGGCCCCATATTTAAGGAAAGTGGTACAGCAGCAGAGGGATATCAAGCTAATTAGTGGATAAAGATGAAAGTTTAACCCAACCTGAAGCCTAGCTAATAGCAAAATTCCTTCTACCTGGGCAGAAGGGGATTTCTCCTAAGTACGTGGTATTCTCCAACAGTTGTGAGGACGGAGGCCTCTGCTTTTTTTGTTGTGCTGCATCTTAATCCTTGATAATGCCTGATGTATGGTAAGGTACAAATGAAGGTATTGGCCTAAGGGAGCTGTTCCCTTGTGTCAGCTCTGGTAACTTTGAGGTTTGGCACTGGTTTCTGTGACAGGAGCTGCATGACCCACGTTTCCCTACCACTGCTCTGTCCTCCACCATGGTCACTGGAGTTGGGCCTGAGCTCCACAACACTCCCAGCACAGGGACAGAAATAAGCTGTTTGCAATAGGACACTGTGGGAAGAGTGTGTTTGCTTGGAGTACTTTTCGTGCATCTTTCACAGTTCTTTCCTAAACTCATTATCACTCCAGCACTCTTGGTCTGTCCTCACATGTGAGGCAGTAGTGTACTGGGATTTGAATGTCAGCATTTTGCCTCTCAGTGGACAATGGTCTAATGGTCTTTATAGGGATTTGCCAAACACCAGAACAACTTGGAACAAAATACCTTTAAAAAAGACAAAAAGATAGTAGTTGTTTTCCAGATCAAAAGTGAAAATTGCTAATGCTGATTACAAATAGAATTTATCATTTACACCAAAGTTGTGTCTGACAGTTTGCTCATAATCTTGTGACCTGTGAACTGAAAGCAAGTGCAACTACTGCACTGTGTCTTTATAGAGAGATTGCTGAAAGCAGCTAGAACAGCTCTCATGTTTCTTCACCTTCACCAAACAGTAAACTTTGCTCCTCAGCAAGGTGACCAGTTCTTGCCCTGAACTTTTGTAATGTTTGTTACTACAAAATAAAACCTGCTGGGAAGCAGTTCTGGGATTTTTGGGTTAGCAGGATTTTAAAAAAATAGTTTTTCTATTTTCTTTTGTTAGTCGTTGATTTGGTTAGTATTTTCTATGGATCACATGTAGGAAAGTTGAGGGACAAGATGTTGTGAGGACAGATAATTATTACCAAACATAGAAGTTGTGTAATAAATGGATGGAGGAAGAGAAGAAACACTGAAGTAATATAAATAGTTACACCCTTTCACACAGCCAGTGGAAACCCTAAATGAATGAGTAATGTATACCAGATGTGTGTATCATGCTGAGTACACTTTTGCTAGGAATGATTTCCAGTAGGAAATAGTAAAAGGTAAGCAGGACAAATCCGAGTGTATTGCAAGAGATATCTTGCTGGCAATGCTCTGTGAGCACCTGCAAGTATTTGTCGAGCCAACTCTTTGGCAAACTTCCTTATTCTTTGTGCTACAGTTTTATGGCGTAAGGATAACTGAAATGATCAATAGTCATTGACTGGTCAAACAAAAAAGAGCAATAGTCAGTGATAAAGCATAAACTTAGAGCTATCCTTGAATTACCCAAGCTATGGGACTGGCAGTACTGTTTCAGGCTGTCCTTCAAATCTGGGAGCTTGTAAGAGCTGAGGCAGCCCTCTCTCTGCAGAACTTCACTGCCGTGGTAAATCTCTCTCTTTACAGTCTTTAAAGAGATCATTTCAAGCCTCACACTCTGTCTAGAGCCTGTGGATAAACTGAGATTAACCTTCTTCGAGCTGCTGACACAGTTTGTTGGTGGCACAACAAGCAGCTCTCCAGCCTCTCACCTAAGCAATAAAATCATCATGCACACAGTGAAGTTGTTGACAATCCTTTCCTTCCTAGAAAGCAAGTCTAGTGAACACTGTATTTTAGTTTTCCAAAATTGGACAGTTCAGGGCACTAGTCCAAAACCTTAATCTTTTTGTGGTAACTAGAGTTGATAAATGAGGACATCACACTTAAATGAGATTTTAAGGCCTTGATGATCAGTGCAGGTAGCTGTGGTTCAAAAAATGGGTCCTGGGCCTTAATGAAATTACTGTTTCAGACATACACCCTGCCTCCAGGACCAAAGTTATTTTCCTGTCCAAAGTCAAGGAGTTGTCCCTTCCTGTCTTCTGTGGTAAGAAGCACTAAGCAGGAATTCAGAGTAATTTTTATATGATTTCTTCTGTGGTAGCCCACGTGAATGTTGTCTTTGTCACATCAGCCCAGGAGAACTTTGCCTGGAAAGGCAGCCGGCCTCATTACTGTGAGCTCTGTTCCTGTAGGGTCAGACTGTGTCTCTAGACACCAATTTTTATAAATGTGATTGCTCCAAGGAAGGAATTGCCTTTTTTTCTTTCATTTGTTGGAAGAAAAGTAATTTACTTCTGTTTTCCAGCCTCTCACCCATACTGGCTCAGTTTTGTGACTGGTCCTAAAGGAAAAGCCAATTCTTTATTTTTTCCAAATCACCCTTCCAGAGAAAATAACAGTAGCTGTGTAGTTCCTACTTTTTCCACTTCTCTGAGCCCATAGGGGATGTATGCAGAGACACAATCCAAATAATGCCTGTACTTGTAGTATTCATTTTTTTTCAGTCTAGAAAGGCTGTGTACAGCTCAAAACCAAACTGACCCACTGCAAAAAATTATGTGGGGGACAAAATGCATTCTTGGAACTATGTTCACATTCAAAGCAACAGTTTTACCTTCGGCAACATTCTGACATCGCGAGGTACAAGGAATAACTATCGCTATGCTTGTTAGTGCAGGTAAATTTGTAAAAAATGTTTTATACCTCCCTGATTCTCCTGTGGAGAAACATGGGGCTTATTTTTTTTGTTTCTTGCCATTTTTGTTGCTAACAACTTACTTTTAATATTGCAACATATATTTGGCCTGAATTATTTAACATAAATGCATGAATTGTTATGCAGTCTTGTAGTATAGGGATACATGTTACAAGGAATATTTGAGTATAAAATTTCATGGTTTACAAAATCCTGCGGAGAATAATATAATCCTCCCTCCTTTTGCAATCTAGATCCAGCTGGGCTGGATAAGTGCTCAGCTGAGAGGTTTGAGGGATCACCTGGGCTGTGCAGGTAACAGACACGCAGTTCTGAGGGGATGTCTGTGCATGGGTGGGATGTGCATTTACAGCTCTTCTGTGAAATGAGGGCTGGTAAAGGGCTCTGTGACTGCCTGGCCTGACGTGCGTGATACAAATGTGATGTATCACTATTGACAGTACAAACTGAAAGGACACTTTATGGACTGCCTCTCAACAAGAGAGCTTTATGAGGGCAGAAAGCAAGGCCCCTGTACTGCTGCTGGTCCCCTCAGGAGGCTGTGGTGGAGTGCCAAAACTGAATAATTTTGAAACTAAATATCTTTAAATGGATTCTTTGTTCATTTAAAGGAGATAGAGTGAAGAGGACAGAGGCTTCTCTGGGGAATGTCATGGCTTTGTTGTGCAACACAAAGACCGTGTTTGTATCAAGATGTGCGTACTTCTAACAAGGTCTTTTCTAGCAACACGAGCCATGCACTACAATTTCTGCAGAACCCAATTTCTTACTCTGAAGTTTGTATCGGCTTTTTGAGACTGCCTTCTATCTCATCTTCTGAGTTAACTTCTCCTTCTTGATGGAGGATCTGTAATGGGGTGCTTCTTTCATTGATCACTAAGAGTTCCACACAGGTTGTGCTGTGATCAAAGACATTTTCTCTTTTCTCTAATGGTAAAGCTGTTGATTTACTTCAAGGCAGCAGGCTGATCTCGATGCCAGCACACTTAATTAGAAGGATTTTTTGCCCTACAAAGTTATTTCCTTCATACACAAGAAAAAAAATAAAAGGAGGTAGAAAGCAGAGACCAGAGCAACCATGAGTAAATAGTTATATTTTTTATCATTGGAATGGATCCTGAGATGGGATTTGTTGAACTTACTAGCCGAGCCTCCGTGCAGCTGGGACAGTTGATGTCATCCAAGAATATGCTTTAGTGACATATTGGGTTGGCTTTAGAGACTAACTTGTTCTTTAATATGATTTAAGACAACAAAATTTAGGTGCAGCTTCATTTGGGCTTTGTTAATACCGAGAGGATGCAGCTTCATGCTGCAGGTGCTGGACACACAAGAGCTCCCGTGGTGGTACTGCAGGTGCTTGGATCATGTCGTACTCCCCGGGGGATTTCATTCATCCCAGCCTGGCTGCTCCTCCTGCTGCTTCCAGCACCAATATTTTGACAGTCAGAATCAACAAAGCTGGAAAGAAGTTCAGGTTTATTTCAGAGCAAAGATTTGTTTGATGGATCAGAGAGCTTCAGCAGTGTGGCCCAAAACTCTGCCAGTGATGAAGGGAAGAACAAGTAGAATTCCCTAGAGATTTACTATAAAATCCCAACACCTTGGCTCTTTCCTTTTTCCCCTCTACACTGTGCATTTTTCTTACCCCCCTGGGGAAAATCTTACAAGCTGTTTTCCTCTGCAGAACCCCTGTGATTACTGCTTAGTTTTTTGTACAATATATTTGACCATTGAAGAGGATTGCTTGAACCAACATGATCCAGGAATACCTATCCTGAGAACAGTCTGCTGAGACCTCATAGGTTTTTCTTATACACTGGAGGCAGAGGCTTCAAGCCTCTGGCAAATGGTGTTACAGATCTCCGTCAGGTCATTTTGCCACTTTGCTCAAGAGAAAACAATAAAATAATTATTCAGGCGGAATATTTGAGAGCTCGAAGCACTTTTTCTTTACACCAGAGCCACGATCTGGCAAACAATAAACAATGGGAAAGTTTGTCTTAGTACACAATTTACCAGATTAAAAAAAGCTGGAATTCTTTTAACAAAGTGTGTTTTCTTCTCCTCAGACATTTTGAAAACTGATGTCACTTGTAATTCTTCAGGAAAGAAAAAAATCCCTGCAGTTTGCAGTACATCAATGCAGGCATTTTTCTCCTGTCTAATCTATAAAAGGACATTGTATACAAATGTTATTTTCTCTGCCAGAAATGCATTCCTGGAACATAATAAAGGCTTTTCTGTTGTTGTTCAGTAATTTGGATAATAGTTTCTCCATGAAGTCTCATAACATTTATTTACTCCCATAAATGATTAGACCAAGTGGTTTCTGCAGTCGAAACTGGAATCTCTCTGCAATAAGCTTTCTTACTGAAATAATTCTGTAAACATTATGCCTAAGATAATTTCAAATGACAAATTTATATGGATAACATAACATGGATATGAAATAAATCTTTAGAGCTCTTTGTATAAAGTACAGAAAATTTTAATAGAAGAGTCACCAGCTGTGTAGATTAAACTAAGCAAAACTTTTTCTAGAATTATTTTCTAGAATCATTGACAGCCTTGAAGAGTTACAAATATTTCTTGTTTGGAACAATTAGATTGCAGTAATTGTGGCAACAGCACTTTTTTGCTTTCCTGTAGCCCCATGGTCAGCCCTATGAGTTAGAGTGCAATGGAGGGGAATTGGAGGGGAGTATTCCTCTCACACGGTTTGGCAGGTGTGGCAGGCAGAAGGAGAGGTGCAACTCGACTGTGTAAAATAAATTGTGCTGCACTGTGTGAAGGGGTTGAAGGGTCTGACGGTAGCAAGGCTGGGTTGGAATCAGCACTCACACAGCCAAATTTTGGGAGAGGTGCTTGTGACCCAGCTTGTGTGTGTCTGTTACAAGGATACCTCACCTTTGCCAGTCCTCACTGGTACATAACCCACTGGGAAGATGGTGGTGCAATCAGTAATGCTACATCCTCTCTCACTAGAGCTGAAATTCTCCTGCCTTTTAAAATTTACTTTGCTTCCTTAGCATCCTGCCTTCACCCACTGCTTGTGGTTTACATTGCTCTCCTTGCACGCAGGAAGTAATAATCACTGAAGTTGACAAGAACAGTGCAAACAAATGTATTTAGATTAAAGATGGTGCCTACCTGTTTTGGTTTTTGGGGATCTGTTTTATTCCACTGTTTCCTAGTGGTTCTCATTTCACCTGAAAGATAAATCACTTACTTCTGGACTTAATAGTCTTCATTTTCTTCACAGGGATACTAAGTATCATCCCCCTTCAATCAAATAAAGTTTGAAGTTTAAATTGGATTCAGGAGGCATGAAAAGATGATGCCTTTAAAAACCAATATATTAGATATACTGGGGCTCTGTGGTGTGAGACAAAGGAAAAAATATGAGAGAGGTGAAAATACCCACAACTTGTGCTGTCTGAGGAGGCATCATTAAAACGTTCAGTGTGGGGGTCCATGAATGTGTTGGGAGAGCCCTCTGTTCTGCCACAGCTGCTTCAGGTCTGGAATTCAGGTAGCAGAGCAAACCAGATTTAGCCTGAATCTGGTTTTCCAATTATCTAATGCAACCTATGGCTAGAAATATTATGAGTGTCATCACGTATCTCTCACAATGACACCTTTTTTTAGCTGGAAGCATAACTGATTTCAAAGATATTGGACAGTGAAGGTGTTTTTTTCAATTTGCTTGGTTTTTTTTTTTTTGCTTGATTCTCATCTGAAGGCACACTTGTTTTTGGTTTTGTGTTAGTTCAATAATACTGTCCCCCCAAAAATCAGCCTTTTTCCTTAAATCAGATCTCGATTTTCAATAACTTCATGGGATGTTTCATTTTTATGAGTGGCTTTTAGGCCTCATGGGGTCCTACAGGGCTGAGGTCCCTTTGCACTCCTTTGCATCTTCCCGCTGCCATCAGCGGCCGCTGGCTCTTGGAACAGAATTACTCCATGGAATCCTGAAAGTAGGTTAGGCTGAGAGCTTTCACAAGGCTCCCTGGAGGGAGTTTCAGATGTGCAAATCCCAGTGAACTATCATCTCAGCGAAATGTCACTGAGACATCACTTAGACAGGGCTGACTCCCCTTGCTTCCTCCTGGAAACTTTTGGAAATTGGAAAAGGATCGGCAGTGTCAAGAGAGGTCAGAGTGCACGTGTAAAGCGCTCCTGTATGCGCATCTCGCCCAGTGCTGTTCCTAAAGTTTCCGCTGGGACAACGAGTTCTTTTTATCTGGGCAATTAGAATATGAAACAAAAAAAGGAGGTCATCTAAATAGGGCCCCTTTGTAATTTCTTACATAATACTGTGCATGGCAAGAATGACTTACTGACCCTACTTAGGGCACAGAGGGATGATAGACAGTTCATAATCCTTCCCAGGCAGGGACTGATTTCAACTTGGTGGTGCTGTGTTTATTGAAAAAATGCTCTTTATATGTATTTAGTATGAGGAAAGTTAAGATTTTAAGAAAAGACACATGATAACTGTGAAGATTGTTTTCACTTTTGTGAGTCTAATAGCAATTCAAATCATAGGAAAATTTTGCAGGGTTTAAAATGGGCTTTTGTCTTGTCCTTGATACCCAAGAAAGCCTGTCACTTAGGCCTGTGTCCTTGGAAAGACTAAGGTGTTCTACATCCCACCTAAATACTTCACCTTGTGGATGCTAACTTTACTATATTGCTCGAATATATTTCTAATTTTCTTCACTTTCAGTTTTCTGTAGGTTTTATTTAAATTTACTTCTAAGTAGAAAAATTGCAAAATTCTCAGGTTTGGGCTTGTTTAGCGCACTTGAAGACAAACTACAGAAGAAAAGCCATGAAATGATACATTTCCACAGCTAATTAAAAAATCTCTCTTCTTTTTTGTAACCAAAGGAAGTATTTTATTAGAGAGAGTAGTGATAACGTTTGATCACTGAACGTTTTTAGACTTTTTGGCTGCTATCATGTTAAGATCTTCCTCCAACCAAGCACACAAGGATTCAGTTGTTGCAAATGTGCAGTGTAGTGTTGATACCCTTTTATCTCTACTTATCCTTTCAACCCTACCCTCAGCATGTATGCACACATACATGCAGGTCTGTTTCTGTGGAATCTAGAGAAATACTGAGGAAATACACTTGTACACATGAATTGTATAGTGCCTCATCCTGCACAGACAAAATGAGGTAATATCTCTTTGGTCAGTCATACAGAGCTACAGGTTTTTAATTTCCAGAATTAATAGTCAAACAGGTTTGCAAAAACACTATCTGGCTTATCCAAATACCCTCACTGTGATGTCCCCTTGGTCTCTCTGAGCTTCGAAAGAATATTGTCCTCTTGGTACTCACTTTGTGATTTCCTATTTAACAAGTAAATGTCAGGGCCAGTGGGGGCTACAGACCTGAAAAGTAGCATTCAAAAGGACGACCCGTGATGGTGCAGTGTCTCTGGTTTCCTTTTAACAGTTACAAAGGGCACATTAACACCTGATAGTAGAAAATCATTCTGTTTCACAGTTCCGTGTGTAATTGTAGCAGGGATTCAGTGTACTTTTATTTATTTTTTTTAAATAATGCATGGGTATGGTCAGTGAAACAGCATCCTCTCTCAACCTGCCTGCAACACGAACCCCAGAAAATGCTTTAAAATAATTTTTTATAATTCAGCCCCACCAGCGTTGATGCATTTTCCACCTACCTGTATAAACAGAGCACAAAAACATAATTAATAGACTAAATTCTGACTGAATATACTGAGCCAAGTAGCAGTCAGTGTTGGTCTGGCTGTTCTGGCTGAGGGCTTTGGAGTATGGAGACTTTTGGAAAAGGACCTGATCTTTCCCTGCAAGGTGCCTGAACCAAAGACTAAGATATTTCGGTAATCAGTCCATCAGCGTTGCTTGTGCCCTATTAGGACAAAGTAACAAATAACATATTTTTATTTCCAGTGCCTTTAAAAATAGTTTTGCTGCAGTTGGAAAGTTATTTTGCAGTTTAATTTCCATAGTCAGAGGCTTTTCATTAGCACAGCTTCCTATGACATTAGTTTATTCTGTGTGCAGCTCAGTTATATTATGGAACATCACAGCAGTAAATATCTACTAGGTGTACAGGTTTTTGTAATCGGTCCCTGACAACATCTGTCAAAACAATATGGGAAAATCCTGGCTGATGTTGTCATTACAGAATGGGACTGTTTGTTTATTCAATAGAAGAAATAAAGCATATTGAGAGAAGGCCAGAAGAGTCACTCTGACTCAGTTACTGAGACTTCCAGCTTCCAGCTACAGGATATTTTGGTTCCAGCATTTCACATCAATAATAAACAATCTTTATGGGAACCATTGAATGATAAAAATGAGATCACAAATTGAGAGCCAGGCCATATATTTTTTGATCTGTTGTATGCTGTAGTTTACATTAGGGTCAATCTCAAGACCGGAAAGAGGCAGGTTCTGTACCACAGCATTTCAAATAAATGTTTGCCAGCTATATGAGATACTGTCAATAATTCATCACTGTAATTCTTCCAAGATGGTCTGTTGATGCAAACTGTCAGAGAACATGGTAATAATATGAGCATTTATGTGATTTACAGTTTTACAAAATGGCAAATAACTAGAAATTTCTTCCACTGAAAGTATGCATAGGCTCTTTGGATGTCAGAAATAGTGTGTGTGACAGCTGCAGCATGTATAAATCATGGTCAACTGTTTAAAGTGTTCTCTGTATATAAGTGCATGCACTTATACTGGCATCTTCACAGTCCATTTTCAATATCTGAGTGACAGATTTTACTTTATGTAATTGTGCAGTTTCTTATGGTTTTATTAACTCTTTAATCCCCTGATGTGTTCAGTGGTTACAACAGTATATCTTGGTCAGTAGAATCGGTAGAGCTCAAAATAGAAATATTGCCCTACCACGTGGCATCTCCTGGGCCCATGGGCTTTTTCAGTAATCTTTGGCAACATACTAGAAATTGTATTGCACAAAGTGGTTTAGAAAATTTTTGCGTGTGCTCTTGTTCAGAAAGAAACCAAGAAATGGTGACTCATGGGGTAATTTATTTTTGTGTCTTGAAAAAATTCAGGTGAGAGGCATTCTTTGATGGCAGCTGCGTAAGTGCCGGTAGCAGTGGGAAGAGCTTCCTCATGTTTCAGCTCAATTCCCATCTTTGCACCAGCTTTGGTTCCAGAGCTGTTCAGGTCTGTATATGCAACAAAGCACTGCCCTAACAACAAACTGAAGTTGTTGCCACTTGTCCAAACCTCTCACTTTCATAGACTGGTCTTTTATCAGTGCATGTTAATTTTGAACATTTATCAGGCCCTGCGCACAACCAACCCATGAATGTGTGATTTGGGACATTATATTAGAAAATGTATTGACAGTGAAAGGAGTGAGCGCCACTGAGTTGTTTGGGGTTTTTTTTTCCTTTTTGTTTCTGGCGTAGTGTGTAAGTAGAGCTGGGCCTAATTCCTCTTTTTAGCACCAGTATGGGAGCAGAGTGTTGAGGAGGCAGAGTGAATTGGAATCTTGTGTGTTATAAGGATCCTTAGCAGCTTGAAGCATTTTACAAAAGCAGAATTTCTGTGGTGAAGGAAGCTCCATTCTTCCCAGGAGTATGTCCACTGGATATCATTCATACTTGAACAGGAATGAAGGAAGAGAAATGGGAGTAAGGGGCAATCTCTGGCATTCAGTTAAGGTAGGAGAGGTGGTGATACACTAGATTCCCCCTTGTTTTCCTCTTTTTAACCATATAGTCCCATGAAGGCACTTTTATAGTGATTAGGTGAGTGACTGGAAGCCATAAATATTGGAGAAATTTGCGACTGTGCACAGGTGTCTGAGACTTCAAAGCCAATCTGTGCAGAAGGGTTGCCTACTATAAGACTCTTCAGTGCGTACCAGTGGGGTTGCAATGCCGATACACTTGCCTCGGTTTAGAAGACAAATTTGGTTTTTGTATGAAGAAAGTTTAATAGCTTCATTTCTTTCATTAGAGTAAGGAATAAAACCAATATGCAAAGTTTGGGGGCACTTTGTGTAAGCACAGCACACCTCACTGCACTGAATGATGTGGAAACCCACATGGATGTAATTTCATTTTAATGCAGGATAGCTGTGGTTGTGTGTGCCAGTCCATCTCTGTCCTACCATTCCCCATGGATTTCTCTTCCTCTCCTTCTTTTTACAGTTTCTCACAAGTGCACGTGTATCATTGTGGACAGATAGAGTTCATGTGCGTGACCGGCAGGGATGATTTTCCTCCTGGGAGCTGAGCTGAGTCACCCTGAGCTGTGATAGGGAACAGGGAAGGAGGCGGGAGAGCATTCCTGGGGTGGGGAGAGGGACTGTGGCTGCTGACAGCTCCCTGTGCAGCTTTGGGCTCAGTGTAAAGAGAAGCTGTAACACGAGTGACTGTGGATTTGTGAAATGGTGCCATGCCTCGCAGTTTCTGTGGATTTGTCCTGAAACAAGCCTGGGTTTGTATGTCCTCTGCAGTGTGCCATGACTGAAATGTCTGTCTGCTGTTCCTTGGAGGCTGGGAACTGTCGTTCTGGAGTCTGAGACAGCACTGCATGGTAGGGAGGAGCCACAAGCAGGGTGAGGTTTGCCCTGTGGCTTTGGGTCTTGTTTGGGAGTATTTGTGGAGCCCTTCTCCTTTGGTGGTGCTTGGTGTGCTGCAGGTCATGGTACAGGTACCCAAATCCCATGGAAGGTAATGGATTCCTATGGACATCGAAAGTCATTCTGTCATCTTTTAATTGTGGTGTTAAATACACGGACAAGAGGTAGTTTTGTGCCAGTGTCTGTGACACAAAGGCAAGAGCTGTACTCCCATGGAGATCCTTGCCCAGCCCCAACATCTTGCAGCATTTCCTGAAACTCTTGGTTGCAGCTCAAGTTTTTTTGGAAGGAAGGAGTTTTCGCCTAAACAAATATGTCAATACATTCCTGTTGCAAAGCTCTGCTAAATAAATCCATTATACTGTTGCTTAGTACAATTTATTGTAGTCTGTCGATATCTTGCTTTTAAATAGGTTTTAGATAGCAGAAAAGTATAGGTTTTCTTTTGGGATCGTGGAAAAGCAGTGAGGCTGAAGGCAAAAATCTTTTGGGCTGCTTTGGGAAGGGTTGCAAAAACCTCCCGAGAACTGCACTTTAATGTTTATTAAAAATCCGGTGTTCTCAGTGAAGCTGCCTTTAGGAAATGCTGTGATTTTATTTCAGTGATGTGCTAAGAAGAAAAACAGATTTTCTGAGCTGTTGTCTCAAGCTTTATATAGGTTGAAGGTTTATGTTCTGCCTGTGTTTTGATAAATTTTCCTTGCAGGCATAAGGTGTAGAAACTTTTAATTAAAGCTTAAATTCTAGAGCAAGGAGTAAGGGTTGTGGTAAGGTGCAGACACTTGGTCATTGTGTAATTCCCAGAAAAGATTTCTGTAAAGCTGAGATGGCTGGTAAAAGGGCTTGAGCTCTGACAGAAACTCAGATGGAAGATATTCCAGGTGAGCATCTTCTTTGGGAAGTGTCTCTGCTGCTGCCTTGCTCCCAACACTTGTGTTGTTTTTCTCAAAAATGCTTCCAGAGTATGCCAGCTTGAGGACAACAGTTTTCTATCGGTATGTGTAAAAAATGAATACTTCCTAGTTAGATGTGGCATTAATCATTCTGAGGTGAGCTCTTGGCATTTTCTGGAGAAGCCAAGTGCCACCCAGGCAGGCCAGGACGTGTGGAACAGCAGAGTCAGAACGGGAGCTGCGCTGTTCCACTGCTGCTTTGGCATTGTTTGGGACAAATGCTTTTCTAGCTCATAGCACCAAACACCCCCATTCCCCACGGAAGCAGGGCCATTCTTTCAGGTGTACAAGGCATGACGACACCATTGTTTTGAGTAAATTAAAACCGTGTTGGCTTGAGTGCCTTGGTGTCAGACGGCCCCGCTCCAGCACACATGGGGCATCTCATCCTGAGCAGCTGCTTGGGTAATGAGCAACTGTGGTTTCAGCTCCTGACACCGAATATTTCTGAACTAAACCAACTCTGTGGGGATGATCTAGAGGAGCAGTGACCCGAAATCATTTATTGTCCCCATATGGTTTGACTCTCCACTTGATTTAGGGAGAATTATGCCTGAATAACTAAAATCAACATCCTTGCTTCTCTTTCTTGAAAAGTGATGGTAGGATTTTAATAACTACAGAGAGCCTGAGTATGTAGACTAATTTGCAAGATGTATATAAAATGTGTGTAACCTTCAAGGGAGTTGATGGACACTGTCACTTGCTGGGTTTGTCCTTCTAGGGGATAAAATCAAATGGCTGCATATGTATTTAAAAAATTGTTGTAGCTGCAGGGAAAATATTGGAGCAATGAGGACATTTTCACTAGCTTGGAGATTAGAGAGGCCTTTTTGGCAGGAAGAAAATGTAGTTTGCTTGTAGCACCTGCATATACTTGCATGTCTATGATCTTGCAGTTTTTACAGCCTGTGGTGTCTATTATCTTGATACACTTGCAAAATTCATATGATGTTCTTCTGGAAGTTCTGCTGGGCGGAGAGGAAATACAGTGCCTAGTACAAACAGTTCCTTGTGAATGCTACATTCCTACATTTATTTGTCATGTAGAAAAAATGCAGCTCAATAACCTATTTTTAGCACAGTTTCTGACAGTAGTAATTAAATATATTTTTTAAAATCATACCATGTAATAGTAAACCAACTCCTGTCATTATATTTACCATTTCTGGTACATAGCACCCATTCGATTACAGTGGCATTTACTCTTTATCTTGCCAACTATCTGGTCATTGAATATTTCTGAGGAGAAGAGAGGAGAAGGGGAAAGAAGATACCAAGATTATTCACATTAATTTCACTATATTTTAGTAACATTCAGTTTAGTCCTGGTTGTAAATCTCTCTTTTTAAATACATTTGGGTAACCTAATTCTGTCTTAATCTATCTCAGTATGATGGTCAGGATGCTGAATTTGGTAAAAATTTTCAGGTATGTTGGGCAGCACTAACCACAGTTAGTGAACACTCCTATTGGATTCAGCAAAGGTGCTGAGATTTATTACAGGAGGTTCCCAGTGCTGCAGGTGGAGAAAGAGAAAAAGCTGAACTGTAAAGTTAAGGTCATCATTTGCCCAGAATTGTTAAATATTCAGTGCAAACTTCTAATGACCAAGTAAAAGTTCAAAAATTACTGTATTTCAAACATTCGTGACCTGACTTTTTCAGGGGTAGTGGTAACCCTGGAGGTCCTGCTTGGTGAATAAGCTGTAAGTATTAATCTGTGAATATTTGTAAATAAAGTTGTTCATTGCTGTCATTTTATGTAAAAGCTTCTGAAAAGCATAAGCCCTAAAAATAGAAACCTGGCTTTAGGATTTTGTCTACAAAATTAGCAGTAAATCACTACGAAATAGCTATTCTACACCACTTCTCAGTGCAGATATTTCTAATGTTACATGGTAAGGTTGCACAGAGTGACAGCTGTCCTGTCCTCTCTTATTTTGCAACAAAACTTTCATGGAGACCAGCCCAAAGACTGTCTAGCTCAATATAATTACTCTAATTTCTCTAATTTGCAACTACACTAAGGTGAAATGCTGACCCTGCAATGGGAATGAGAAAAGTCTTTTAGAGTAAGCATTTTTTCAATACAGTGGAATACCCAAGTTTCCTATAGAATGACTATTATGTTGATATTGGTTTAGGTAATTACACTTAGATTATATCATAAAAGCACACATCAGCATTACAGTTCTGGCTGAAATCCTGATATTTTAAAATCCTTTGAGTGGCAGAAAGTCCTAGCTATTAATTGGGCCTCATTACAGAAACAAAAAGAAATCCTGATATGACCTAAGGCTGCATAACAATAATTTCCATCTGTTAAAAGACATGTGCCAAAGCCAGAGCACAGAGAAATTTTTCTTGTCCAAACTTCTGGGGTGTTTGGGAGAGCTCTGAAATGAAATAGAGACAATGAGCACAATGGGCCTTATTTAAAATTCTTAGACACTGTCCATTTACCTGTGGCGTCACATAAACAATACTAACAGATAACACCCACTTGTACAGAGTAAGATACACTTCTGCATGCTGGGAGCTTCTGTATCTGTAATTTTGGAGGGATAAGGAAGCAACAACAGGGCAGGGCAGATGTCAGAGAAGCTGTTCCAGGTGTCTGCCATGACTGACCTCTAGGTCATCACACAAGACTTGAACCAAATCGTTCAGCAAAGCAACCTAGAACAAAAAGCAGAGCAAGAATATCTGAAGTAAAATTGTAAAGGCTTCATATTTTCAGGATATTCCAAATATTGTAAGCAAGTGTTTCTGGCTAGTGGCAGCTAATCCCTGTTATTAATACATGTATATCCATGAGTGTATGAAAGATAAGTGTATAGCACTCAGCCTTTGAAAACAGGTTGGGCTGCTCACCTGAATTGCTCAGATTATTTGAAATCAAGGGGACATGGAGCAGATCCCAGCAGTGCTGGTCAGTGTGCACTTGAGTTTCTTGATCCTTTGCAGGCAAAGGGCAGTGAAATGGCCAGAGCCTTAGCCCTTCATTTGATCACAAAGCAAGGGTGAGTCTTGCTTTATGCTCCCACAGACCATTTCAAAGGTGGTACTCAACCTAAGAGCTGCTTTTATTCTTTCAGTTAAGAATGGTGTTCTAGGATGAATCAAAGGAGCTCACACCACGACCAGGAAAGCCTTTTCAGGTTGTGACTTACACTGTGAAGACAAAGAATTTTCCTGCCTTTTTCTGAAAGCAAAATGAACACTTTTAGTACTTCTGTGGTCGTAGGGCATTGTCGTGTGGAGATACTGAGCTGGCTCTGAACCTGCTGCCTGCGCTGGGGCAGGACTGTAATGCTCCCATAGGCCTCTGCCAAGGGTATTTCCTGTGCTGGGCTCCAGGCAGGGAACTAATGTGGCCAAGTTGCTTTCCACAACCAAAGTAACTTATTTAAAGCTGCTCCAAATATCTCTGCAAGGCATTGCACAGCACTTTGTGGATACACCCAGCACCAGCACTGCCACGCACTTTCCATAGCCACGTATGCTGGCACAAGGGAAATGGAAAATGCAGCTACATTGCCTTACTAGTATGCTACAAGAATTTATCGTGTTTAATTCCAGATGAGCAAAAATTTATCACAGATCTGCTGTTTTCTGTTAGTCATGTTTGTGTTTATACTAACTTCACTGAGCCAAATTTGGATCATGGGGTTAAAGTAAACAGGGAACGACATGTATGCAGGGACCTGTTGAAGGATTTGAGAAAAGTTCCATGTAAAAAGAGGCAAAAAGTTGGACAGTTATTTTATTTAAATCTAATTCACATGGAAGTCAGCATCATCTGATTTTATTTCCCTATTGCGGTTGTTTCTTTTAACCATGGATTCCCATTAAAACAGCTCTTTGACAACAAAATTAGTCAGTCATTTAATTTTAATGTGTGGCATTAAGTAAGCTGGGTGGCAAATTGTCTTCTCAAACAGATTGACTTATTTTACCTGTGGGAAAGGAACAGCTGAACAGCTAGGAGGGAAATCTGCCAGTTCAGAAAATTTATTGTAACTTCCACAGCAGAGATGGAATTGTTTGGTTTTGAATGCTAGTTTGCTTTTGATGTTTTAATCTAACTGAAGTCTTTATCATACCATTTGAAATTATCCTCAGGGTTTGAGGCTATCACTGAAACTTGCAAAAGTAATTGATACTTATTCTGTGTTGCTCACTGTGTTTATATGACTACAAGATGAGTTTTTCCTCTCTTTATAGCATGCAGTAAAATCTTCAGTACTGTAGTGGAGAAGGCAGCGTGGTAAACCAGAACAGCTTTTGTTTGGTATACCTGTCCTTTTCTATCCAGAGGAACAGGATGGAGGCTTTTTTTCTTGCAGGAAGACTAAGAAACCTTTCTCCTCACTAAAATAATTTTGTAGTTTTCCATCATCCTTTTTGCAAAGATACACTTCGGTCTCTTCTCCTGGAAAATGTCTTGCTAGCTGTTATGAGTTGTTGTATTTCACACATTTAAAGTAAGCACAGCGTATCCTTGAAATCCTAGTGTGTGTGCTGTTTATTACTGCTTTCTACAACAACCCAGGATTTTTTCCAGAGGAGAGCTGAGAGGTCTGAGGACTTGCACTGAGCAGCTTTGGAGTAAGACTTCATGATATTGTCCAGGGCTCCATTGATAGTGCTGGAAGCAGTAATTTCTAGACTTTAATCTGTTGGTGTCTTTTCTTGGGCTTTAAGCAAGATGCTTAACCCTTGAATATTTTACCTGTGACATGGATCAACTTTCTGCAGATTTTATGGGTGTTAAGAGACCAGAATACTGGCAAGGCATTTCAGATAGCCTCTTCTTGATAACAGTCATTCATTAAAATGAGAGGGTTTTTATCAATTTATGTTGTGTGTCAGAGTATGGAATTATGTGGTATTAAAACCAGGCATGTTGTGACAGCTCTCATTCACTAAGTCATCTGCTGGAAGCAATTCTTACCTGCCCTGCTTTGAAGATGGAATGGAAAGACCCAAAGAGAACTTTAAATTATAGTAACATACCTCACACTGGTTTGGGACTGTTGTTTTCTTACTTCCTTTGGGACAGGATGGTGCTGAGTGCCATATCACTCTGGATACGAGTGGCCTGGTGTGGTTGGAACCCATGGTGACACTGATGTCTTGTTCCCACAGGCATCATTTTGGCCAGTAGAACTTAGAACTTTGATTAACAGCATCTGTGTGTGTGTGTGTGAGTTTGGCAAACAGCAGGGGATAGGACTGATCAGCTTGTTACTAGGTCCTCATTGAGCCATCAATGGAGCACATGAAGGGAGGTGGCTGGGAAGATTTGTTCCTTTCTCTCTCTGTGGCAGGGGCAGGAATTGGCCTTTTTGTGTATTTTCTCTTCTCCGGTGAGTGTAGAAATAGCAGTAGTTGCACCTCACGAAAAGAGCTTCATATGACAAGCAAAGAGTAAAACCCTGCGAAGGGAAAATGTAGCCTGTCCAAATCAGTTCATTACTTATTTTCCCTCCACAAGCAGCACTACGTAGGAAAAAAGGAGAGACAGATTATCATTTAGAGTGAAAAGGTGGAGGTGGTTTACAAATGGCTGAGAGGTAGATGACAGCTTTCGATTTTTGTGGTATCCCTGTGAGAACTCCTTTTTAATACTGCGTTATCGCATTTGGTGTTAGTAGTGCCATGTGTTCATTTATTCGAGGGAATTACTCGGAACTGCTCGTTATGTTGTGGATTTGCATAATATGTTTAAAAGCAATTTAAATAAAATTTATTTCAGATTTATGGAATCTTCTCTGAAGAATTTTTTCTCTCAATAATCTGATGTGCTGTTACCTCTGTGCCACGCAGTGTAAGGCTAAAGCTTCCAGCCAGATTCTTATCTCCATCTGGTGTGTGCACATGGGAGGACAGTTTATAAAGCCATCTGAAATAAATAAATTGTATTCCTTATTTGATCTGAATGCCATCTCCTGTAACAAAGAAGGAGCTATGAAATCCAGGAAATCCTATGACTGAGGGATGAAGAATGCTGTTCTAGTGCTTGCTCTCAATTTGGGAAGACAATCCTTCCTTTGGTGTGTTAGGTGTGAGGATGAAGCAGGACAAGGTTAAGCATGGAGTCAAGAGAGCAGGGCGGTAGGGCTGGCAATCTCTGGGCAAAAATCTCTGCTCTGACATGCACAAAAATGTGGCTGATTACTCCAATCCAAAGGCCAGTTCATTGATTAAAAGGGCGAATGGGCTTCCATCCAGGAGTGCAGCAGGAAAACAAACAGCCAGGCTGAAAAACAAGACTATTTAACCATCTGAAAGAGCGTGGGGCCATCCCAGCTGCCGCAGAACCTGTCACGACTTGGCTGCCAAGAAGCCAGATGCTTGCATCAGAGGAATGTGTGTTTCACAAGCCGATACCTCTGCTTGCTGACACACAGCGACATGTCCGAAGAGGCAGCAGGGGAGTGCAAATTAGTCAGCCTTCCCATTAGGTGCCAGCCCTGCTGGATCACTGACACCTGTATTTCATCAGAAATAGATTATGGCAATAACCTTCTCCTCATAACAGAGACCACTTTCAATATCCAGCAGGGGACCCCTGTCCATATGTGAAGCTAAACATTGCAGAACAGATTTAATGATTGGATCCACTGGAATCTAAATTTGCAGAGGCTTACTCGTGTGATTACAGATATACAAAAGCCCTTGAACACGCATTGGTTTTGGGCCTGCTCCAGAATCCACTAATGCCATTGATTTCAATTAATTCTGGATAAGGTCACTGGTGGTTGAATCAATTGTTTGATTCCAGAAACAACAGGAAAGGCAAAGAAGGAATAAGGACTTAACCTACGGAACTAAGGAGAGCCAGTCCTATGTACTTATATTTTGTAATCACATTTACAATATTTCTGAGCTCCCTTGTTGTTCAAAAACCCAGCTTCTGCCTAATACTTCCAGTTTCAAGTGGCAAACACTCAAAACAAACTTTTTATGATTTGCCCAATATCGTATTTTACAATGAGGCAATTTGTAGTGAAAGGCAATGTCCTTTAAAGACATGCCATCAATTTTCTCCAATGAATGCTTTTCATAGAATTCTACTGAAGCAAAAATTATGGAACTGAAAAAGATTTAGAAATTGATTGCAAATCACTGCTATGGCAGGAACAATAGTATATGCTCATTTTAGCTCTCAGCTCATCTGAAAAGGCTAGATTAAACATTTCATTTTAGACTTTCATTTTCTTATGTGTCAGAATCGAGTGTCAAGGCTTCATCCTGACACTTAAGGACAGGATTTCCCATAGTGGGGGATGTGAGTTAGAGTAAATATTTCCATATAAAGGTGCTCTTCCAGGAGGTAGAATATCATATTTTTTAAGCTGCTGGAGTGACAGGTACTGAGGAGCACATGGATTTTACAGAAGCTGTCTGGGGGGCTCTTGGAGAGAGCAACATGGCAGTGCCAGGCATGGAGAACACAACTGGAAAGGACAAACCAGACTGATGATATCCCCAACCCTCCATGTAGCAGAATGGCCAATGTGAGCACAGTTACTTTTGTTATATGTTATTTGATGTTTTCTCTGAAGTTTAAATTCATAAATGTGACAGAAGAGAGAGCTATTGTTTGTTCCAGCAGTAAAACCTGCCTTCGCTAAGGACGTTTTCCCTATTCTTGACATGCAGGGGAGGTAAAAAGATTTGAAAAATCACCTAGCAAGGTTAAAAACCAAATTATCTTTGTGATCAAAAGCTTACCAGCCTGATCAAACTGCTTCAACTGAAGGCCAGGTTTTAACAGTGAGTATCTGAGGAGATTCATACACTGCCCTCACACCCTTCCTTTTATTCTCTCCACTTATTTCAACTTGTCAGTTGTTTATCTTCTTGGCCAGCTACCCCAGGAAAGTGTTTACTGTGTTAACTTGTGACACCTCACATCCTTGTAGATATATGTTTTGTAAGACACACTTAACTGTGTTGGTAAAAGTGAGCATAATAGTAATTTTCAAAGAACATTTTGCTCTTCAGTACTCTGGAGAAATTTCCACGACATTTTAGGAACCAGCTCAACATTTCCAATCATGTGCAACTCCAAGGAGGGCAAATTCTCCAGCCTACAATTTGTTTAACTTTTTTTTTCTTTTAATTTGCACTCCAGTGATCTGACTATTTACTGTGAGATAAAAATGTAACAGTTTAGGATTTTATATTCTATTATATTACAATCTGTTGGGATTTTACCATCCTGCAATTTTGCCCTAGACTAAACTGCTCTTCATCCTGTCAGTTTGTGTGTCCTTGCCCCAGCAGTAGTTAGGGAGTAAAACAAGGCTTTTACATGGGCTGGTTGTCTGAAGCTGTACTGAACCACACAGGACTGTCAGCACAGTGGGACACCCCTTGGGGAAAATGCTCTTAGCTCTCCCCACCTGCCTTTTAACTCTTCAGGCTGTGGGGCTGATCACCTCTGCTGCAGTTTTAGGGGTCTGTAATGAGAGACAACCTTGAGACACCTGGGTCCAAGGTGTTTTCTGCTCCTGAGCTGGTAAGAAGTGAACAAGCACATCACAAGTGCAGGGATTCCTGCATACTTCACTAAAGATGCAGTTTAGGTGACTCAATCCTAGCCAACTATTGCATTTTCTGAGAAGATGTCCTTCTTTTGGCTTCTTCAGCAAGGAGGAACTTTCTAAGTTAATAAAAAAGTAAAGTCAAATGTGGACAGTGAACCTGAAATAGTATGGATTTTGTGTTACTATGAGACATGGGTCTTTAAGAGATCCTGGCCATACTGCAAGAGATCAATTGACAAGCTTTCCTAATATCTGTGTGTACTTAGATCAGTTTGTTGTTTCTCATCTTACCTGTCTGCTCATCAAAAATGAGGCAGTATGAAGCTGAATTATTTCCTCAGGTACAAGAATCAGTTCAGCCTACTGCACATCAGGCCAGGAGCAATGACTACAGCTCACGGCTTTGACTTCTTTATCTTTTCGCTCAACCTGCAGCTAGTCAAGGACTGAATTCTGCTGTTAATTTTGTTCTAGCAAAAGCCATGGCATTCCTGCCAAAAATAAGTTGTATCTGCACAGCCAGCAGCTATATCTTATGATGACTTAGAATAGAAATTAGATGGATAAGTGCACTGACAGGGTGAGCTAATGGCCACTCCCTTAATAAGTGCTGTAATTTGAAGAATGCAGAATCTGTTTGTCCACCCTCATGGCAATTCTCCTCTTGGGAAGAATAACTCGCTGGTTAAACCCACAAATCTCCGTACTTGTTTCGTTGCTCATTTATTTTTACGATAACCACCACTTCTGAAACACTCAGAAAAATTGCTTTCAGGCAACTCAAGTCAGTGCCTCTGCAGTGCTGCCTGACCAAAGAGATGTGAGTGGTGTGTGTGCTGTCCTGGCCCTGCTCACCCAGGTGTGCTTAGCCTGGAAATGCATTAACATACCCTAGGAAAGTGTTAAATTTTGCTAAATAATACAAATTCTTCCTGGGAACAGGTTGCAATTTTCCTTAAGGCTCATCCTTCTTAATTTCATTAAACTTTTTCAATTAAACTAGTGGTTTCCTTCTTTTATGACTATACTCTCTTCCTTTCTTCCACATGTGTCTCGGAGCAAGGCAGTTTTCTCATCAAGAGAGCTTCAATGTAACCTGTGTTTTGCAATTTTATAAATACTTCTAATGACAGGTGAAAAAATGAATCTTATCCTTGGTCTGAGGAAGCACGCTGTTAATCAGCAACAGGTTTAAGCAAAATCTAACTCTTCTGCTGATCTTATGGGCTTGTTTCTGATGGAAAAAGCCGAAGCCTTATGGAGCTGTTAATCCAAGCACAGGGCATTGTTCATGTTTGCTTAAATGACACTTGTGAAGCTGGAACTAAAGCTCTGTGGTTTGAAATTCATCTAACTCAATATTATGTGTTACTACTTATTACTCCCATAGCCCACTTCATCCTCAAAGTGTTTTGAAGATTTCCTGGATCAGACTGGCGAGCTCTTAACGAGCAAGGTATGAAACCTTGCTGAGCGCAATGGAAGAGGAGCACAGCCCTGTGTGTTTGAGGCAGGGAGGTAAATATAACCCATAGTTACACAGTGTGGTGTTTCTTGTGTGCTACAGGCTGATTAGCCACAGGAATAAATGTAGGGGGATTTACAATAGATCTCCATCAAAAGTACAAACTTACATTTTAGAGGCAGCAAGCAGCAGAGGTAGCAATTGCCTACGTGAGCAGCTGCAATGAACTCAGCACCACTGTGTCAGCAGGGTATTGCTGCTACTCAGGGCAAGCACCAAGAAAATCAGGCACTCTGTTATTAAGGTCACACAAATGTTTTTAATGGCACTCTTTCAGGCTAAAAGCAGGATTTCAGCTTGCAGCTGACTGCTCTTGTTCAGGTGTGTAATTGCATCTAGGCTGATTTACAGCAGCTGAGGATCTGACCCAAGATTGGTTTTCTCTCTGTAAATACAGGCAGAATTTGGGTTGAGGCTTTTATGTGTAGCAATTAAAAAAGCAGTGAAAACTTGGCTTCAGCTCATCCCTGAGCTCAAGTTTCGCTTGTTTTGTTGTTTGTGGAACAGTTTAGGGTGTTTAGATGTGAGTGGCCAGGTGTTTCCAATATTGAACCTCTTCGTGTGGAAACGTGCACAGATAAGAGAGCTCAGTCTGTCACAAGCCTCGGTGGTGCTCTTCCAGCATTTGAAGTTCTGACTTGAAAGGACTGACTTCTGAGAAATCAAGGCACAGAGTCCCAGCCCCTCTCTTTCAGCAGGAACTCTGTGACAGAGATTCAGATTAGGAGCTGGACTAGTTCTCCAGGGAGTACCCCGTGCCTCGGTGGGAGCTGAGTGTGTGTTTCAGCTCCACAGTGCTACTTAGTCTTGGACCTCCCCTCTGAGAAGGAAAGGTCAGTATTTATGCCCTCAGCACCTTGTGAATAGCTATGTTTGATGCTGTTTCTTGCTTTCTTCTATTTTCATCTTTGGAAAGTAAGACGGTTTTCTTCAAAACACATTGTTACTGAAGTTGAGCTGTCTTGAATCTTGCAAAGGTTATAGTTTGTAATTCTGTAACTTTTCAAATTTGGAATGAGTTGAAACTTTCATTTCAACCTACTGAAGTCTGTTCTGTGCTTTAAAATCTAGGCAGGTTTGCACCCCTGTTGTTAAATAAACAAAAGAATTAGAAGAATTCAGTGATAAATTGTGAAAAAGGCACCGCTGGCATTTTTTTTTTCTTTCTTTCTCCCTGTGCTCTTCACGTGGTGAAGCTGTTTAAGTTTTTCTTACTTTTCTGCTTTCCCTGCAAACACTGTTTATTCATTCTAGAAAAACATCAGTTGAGTAAACAGAAGTATTTATGTGTGTAGCACTGCAACTCCTACTAAGATGCAAATTGTGCTGCAGGGAAGATAGTTTGGGCTTTTCTTTCCTCCTCGCTTTTCTTTTTTGACAGTCGGTTAATAAAGACTCAACAATAAGCAGCTGCCTGTGATGTCATTTGGGACTTTGTCCACAGAGCTTGTATTTACAAGTACTGAGCAACTACATAGCAGCAGCAAACCCAACTATCAGCAAACTTCATGTCTGCTGTTACTGAAGGACTTTGGTGCTGTGGAGGGTGTAGAAAGCCAACTCTGTTCTTCTAACCACAGACTTTTAAAGCTTGGTAAATAAACACTGGATAAACTCAAGAGAATTTCTGGACTGCAAAGACTTCTTATGGTTCTGAGTTCTCCAGGGCTGGCATGTTTTGACTGAACTGCTGCAAGTAAGGCTTTTGCTGTTTTGGTGTTTTTATCATCTCTGTAAAGCTTATTTTCTCTAGGAGCGTGTCAGCATTGTTATTTGTAGTTTTGTTTTAATTAAAAGAGCGGCAAGTATGTAGTTGTTAGGAGTAATTACAGCCATGCATCTGACTGTGGTTCAGGACAAATGAAAACTTCATTCTGGCTTTTGTTTGTATGAGATTACACTGAAGTGGCTCTCTCTTAATGTAAGTGATGAAACTTTAAGATTCTTAAAATCTCCTGAGTGCTGTCATTAACGGAACAAAACCCGGGCTGTCTGAAGATCGTTCTTTTATAATTTAATTATATTCATTTGAATATTCAAGATTACTTGGAATTTTTAATATAAATTCCTTGTAGTTTTTAGCACAGTTTTCTTTAAAAAATTATTTTGCTTCTTATGCAGGTGTTTATTTCAAAAAAAACTTGACTATTTTTCACTTTTAGCCCTTGTTCAGATTCTGGAGGTGTGTAAGTTTAAAAGAGAGAATCATACAGTGCTTTGAAATCTGATGCCTTTTGGACAGAATGAATTGTCAATTATATGAGAAACTGTAAATTTTGTTTTGAGTGTTTAAGTTAGAAATCCATCACATCCTGAAATATCAGAGCAGAAAAACTAGCATTCTGGTAGCTGCTGTGAAAAAATTCTTTCTGTGCTGCCTGCTGTTTGTGGGACACAACTGTGTTTCTGACCAGAGATTAACTAATTTTCAGGACAAGTAGCTGTGATTGGCATGGAATTATTTGTGTTTTACAGAGGAGTAAACTGGTCCTTAGATGTGGTTTATTAAAATTTAGTTTACCCACTTCAAAAACCAGTAACAAACCCCAGGTCTCTTGCTTCTCATTTCAATCTTTCACCAGAAGCCCATTCTAAATTACTGCAATTTCAGTTGTAGTGGCTTTTCTAGGACGTAACCTAATCTCAGTACTGTGTATGAGGAACTTTTATTACTGTTTACCTCTGTTTAATGAGCTGTCTTTGTGAAGACAAAGCCCATTTCTGAGGACTGAAATCAGAAAACTAGGATTGGCAAGTGTATGAGGGTAAGTCAGTACGAATCAATCAGATAGGAATTGGAGGATTCCTCGTGAATTATCAGCACTATCGACTTTGGTTTGCTTTGTTTGCTGCTGACTTTGTTTACCAGGCCTCTCAGTCCCACCCAGCAACAGACTTTTGGGGCTTCTTATTAAGGGCCGAGTGGCTACAACTGCAGATGCCCCTTTCAAGTGACCCTGTTTCTACAGCAGATCAAAACTGTCCAGCTCTTCTCTTTTGATGCTGTAATGTGGCTTGGCATGTCAAGATACTGTGCAATTCAGGAGCTGTTGTTCTGTCTTTGCAATTGAAGCATATTCTCCTGAGGGGTGGGGGGGAACCAACCTAAATTTAGCTCTGCATTAATGCTATGGGAATGGCAAAGGCTTTTGGTGCTTCAAATGGGTGTGTAAATAAGAACATTTTTATTCCTCAGGTGTTCACCCTCATTTTTCAGAAATATTATTAAAAAAAGTTTATGTGGTCTTTAAAAGATGGTTTTGTAACTCAAACTTCCACCAAATGCAGGAGTGAAGAGCAGAGAGTTGTGATAGAGGCTTTCCTTTGGGGAGATGGAATGGGTTTAAGGTTGGGTGGTTTGATCCCTATCACTGACTCCTGTGAGCCATTCTGTCCTTCCCTATGTGGTCCATAAAGATGATCTATTGTTGTGAACTGATAATTTACACTTGCAAAGTTTCAGATATTGTTGGCAGATAAACACCTTTGAAATATTCAATATAATTAGAACAAAGTGAGAATAAAAAACCCTACTCAGGTTTGACTTATCTTTCTCACTTCAATTAATTTTAAGTGCAAATTCTAATCTGAAAAATGTGAATTTTACTGCTTTTAAAGAAAGCTTAATGGGTTCCTATGCTATTGTTCTTGTACATGAATTTTGTATAAGTGTTTAGAGACTTAGATTTACACAAGTAGAAATCCTGCCCCAGTAAATGATAAGCAGGAGGGTACAATTCCACTTCAGTCATGAGCTAATCTTCAGCTAATTACCTTAAAAGCAAAAGCAGACTCTCAAAACCTGATGAGCCCATGGGCATCCAATTTTCATTTTCCTCCTTTGCATTTTCCTTCTCACATTTACATTTTCTTTCTTATATACCAACGCAGCAAATTAGGATATAGATTGAGCTCACTATTCAACCAAGGGATCCCCTAGTTGGATTTTTCCTGAGAAATCTGCCCAAGGATACAGCGTATAATCTGATAATATTCTGGGATGGCATTAAAAGGGACAATTGCCAAGAGAATGTCAATTCTTTGGGCTTTCTCGCCATCTGAAAAGAAACGGAATAAGAGCAGACTCCAGCCTGTCATCGTCTGACAAGTGGGACTGGGGTTGGGATAAAAGACACGGAACAAAGGTGCCAAAGGGAAGCTCAGTTGGCTGAGGAGCTCAGCACGGTGCAGCCAGGGCCAAATGCAGTGGGATGCTCTGCAGCTCGTGTGTGGCTCTGCACGTGTTCAGCTCCTGGCAGGACTGCAGTTATGCTGAAGAAAAATTCGTGCCAGAGCTGCCAGAATACCTTCAAAAGTTAAAGCATGTAATATGCAGTTTTATTACGAAACCAGAATAAATGTACAATGTAAATAGAACATGAGCCATTAACACTTGTAATGCCCTGTTCTGTACTGTCTGCTGATACCACTCATGTAGCATGCAGGAACCTGAATTACATTAGGTTTTTCCCTGATGGTTACATAAATAAGTCATGATGTTTTCAGGATGAAAAGCTAGATAGCTATTATGTGAAAAACACTGGGAAATCTTTTATGCACCCATTGCTTAGCACTCAGGTGGATCAGATGAACGTGGTTTGTACAGAGGCAATGGCTTCTGGAAACGGGCTGTGACATTGTCTATGGGCTATGAATGATGCAGACCCTGAAAAGCAGGTTGGATTATAAAGCAGTGGATAAAAATTATGTTGCTGAAATATGGTCTATTAATATTGACACACAGCAAGAACAAATGCCACTGTTAAACTGCATGTTTGATAAGCTTTCCACAGGACAAGGCTATTTGTTTTCCAGAGCCAAACCAGCCTTGGATAGTGTGTGCACACAATAGGTCTGGACAGAATCAAATGCATGTCACAAATTATTTTCTTTGACAGTGCTAATTGATTTTTATAATTCATCGTTATCTCAATTGTTAAACTCAATACTTTACCATATCCTTTTGTTTCTTTGTTGCTCAGACATAATACAAATAGGAAGAGTTAATTACCACATGCAACAACAGAGGTGAATTTCATTGTCTGCTTCACTTTGATTGAAGCTGTATTGAATCACCACTGTGGATTTTCAGCAATGGTGGAGAAAAGAAGGAAGCAGGGATTCTTTTGCAGTGAAGTTGCTTTTGGTGGTAGTTAGCATTTGTATTTCAAACAGTATTCTTTTGGCAGCTGGGCTCTATTATGTTTGTTTAGCCTATACCAAGTATTACCTAATTGTGCAAACTGCGATCACATGTGTGCATCAATCCTGTGGGGAATCAAAGTGGTGCTCCTTGAGGAGTACAGCACAACTCGACACAAGTAGAAGGATTACATTTGCTTCTAAAATGACTTACTCCTCTAGATATGAGCACTTGGCTTGTTTCTTCAGTGCTCTGTTGATGGCCAGAGCTGCATCTGGTGGGTGAAAGGAAGTAGTGCTCTCCTCAAGGGAATTCTAGAGAGATTAAGTGATGACTTAATTTATGCAAATTCCTAAAGCTCTGATCTACTCTATCTTCTAAGATTTGGTGTAACTGCTGTAAAACGTAGGATCTTTTCTGCTGCTCTGAAATGATCTGACAAAATGGTACATAGTGATAAGATTTTGGGGGTTTATTTTGCCAGTAGAGGGCCATGTTAAACTGGATAAAATACCTCCCTCTTGGACTCACATTTTCAGTGAGGAACAGCTTAAAGCATATGGTTGTTTTCAACAGCAAAATGAGTAAATAATTAGATCTTTTAGAAGCTATTGAATGATTAATTATTTAAAATCAGAATCACATCACTTTTATAGTGTGACGCAGTTCTCTGTCAGTCTAATCAGACTGAATTCTGGCCTTTAAAATACATCACACCTACCTGTTTATTCTAAATTATTCAAGGTTGATAGATAGAGCCCTAATGAGTCATTAAGCTGACGTGATATACAGCAGCAGCATGTGCTTTTGCTATAACGACACAAATGAGAAAAGAATTGTTTTTCAGAGGTACAATCACGTTTGTTTTTGATGTGGCCTATAAACTAGAACTCATTATTCAGGCTCTAGTGCTGCAGGAGTTGACCTTTGGCAAAATATTTTGTTATCCTCAATCTTTTATACAGGCCTTTTGTGAACTCTGCTCAGCTCTCATTTTGCTGATTGCATTTAAAGTCATTTATTGCACAGTGTTTGCCCTTCTAGCAGATGTTAAAGGATTCCCTGCCTCCCCCTTAAAGGCTACTCCTCCGCAGCATCTAATTATAACCTACACAAAAGATTAACAGATGTTATAATTGTCTTTACTCATTGATTAAATAGTTTCTGCATGATTTGCTCTCTCTTCCTCTCATTGCTGATTTGTGAGGTCTTTCTGGACAAGTCTCATGCATCTGTGATTTGTTAACAGCGCTATCTTCAGTTTTTAGCTTTTTGTTTGTGGTTCGGTTTGAGCAGGTTATAGCTGTTCTGCTGGACAATGTGACAGAGAAGTGTTAAAAATGGGTGCATGGATACTTTGATTGCACACAGTCCTGTTCTTCCTCTTCCTTTCAGCCACTCCATCTAAAATATATGTAAAATGCAGACTCATTTTAATGAACTTAAATTGGAGACTGAAGGGGTAAATACTGAGAGTTGCTTAGCAGTAGTTTTGTCCCCATATTTCAGTTGCCACTTGTAGAGGAAATTAGGGGCTGAGAAAATCAGGTTAAGAAGAGAATTCCTAGTAGGAGGAAATTTCTAGTAGGACTTTCCTAGTTAGGACCATTAGAAGACTTTGTGGGGTTTTTTTCTCATGGTTCATCCCTCTCACTTTTTCAGAAAATTAAGGTTACTCTGTTCTTGAGCTAATTAATCTCGTCTGTGGTTTGTTCCCACATTGAGGTGAGGGCTCTGTTCTTGGATGGATCCATAGTCCTTCCCCTACAGCACAACAGTGCCAAGCTTAGCAACTGTTGTTTTATGTTCCTATAAATCTTATAGCATCTTGAACAGAGCCAGGCCAAACAATGTTCCTTTTCAGAGAGGCGAAACATCTTGCACATGTATTTAAGCTGCTGGGGATTGATTCTACCAAAGTGTCCTTCCCTGTTTGGATTCTGTACAAGGTTTTCATACTCCCTTTCATTGACACAGATGTGAGTAATTGACAAGTCCACAAAAACTCCCATGACAGACTTGGAAAGTCTCTCAGTTCTATGAAGCTGCATCTGCCACAAGGCCTAAGCCTGGAGTGCTCTGCCTCGCTTTGTTCAGAATTGGTATAACAAGAAAGAAAAGTTAATAGAAAATATTCTCTCACGTGTTCTCAGACAAAACCTCTGAATGGGTTAAAGAGAAGCAGATTAAAGGGTTGAGGCTTGAATTATGGGCTTGGATATTCAAAAGCCATAAAATATTGTGATGTTTTCCCTGCTCATCCCCCAAATCCTACTCAACCACAAAGCTGTTGCCTTGATTCCTTGTCAGAGAACCACCTCACTTTGAGGTTGGGCTCACCTTCTCCTGTCAAAAACTCTTTAGTGATTTTGCTACCAAAACCACTCGAGTTCTATGTCTGGGAATATTGATTCAATTAATGTATATTCATGCATATGGGAGATATCCTGTGTGACAGTTTGTTGGTGCTGTGTGTATTTGTATTCTCTTTACAGTGAACACCATGGTGCTGGCTGTGAGATTTTGAGAGAGAGCCTAGAGCACTCTAGGTTTTTATTTGGTTTTTAATGTTGATATCTAACGTATAATTGATGAGTTTTAATAGCCTGAATGATAATCTTTGCAGTGCACAAAAGCATTTGTCCAGGGACTCAAAACTGCTCTAGAAACAGAGGTACTTTGTTTGTGAGATTAGCAAAGAACTCTGTATCCTCCTTGTTTTTAAATGACATCTCAGTGCTCCTGAATACTTTGCATTTATGAGCCGGGGGGACCAGATTATAGATTCATAATAAGAAAATTCCAGGGTGCCAACTGTGCTTGCAAAGTGTATTTTAATCATATAGACACCTGTCCACTACCAACTTGTAATATTTCTTAGAGGTCACTGAGCAGCCAGCTGATGGAGATCACTTTTATTTAATATCAACTTCATCTGAGTTTTAAATACTGATCCAGAGGTGAAATGCTAAAATCCCAATTATCAATAATCAGACCTATCTAATCCCCATATTATGCTGGAGGTAAAAGGCCCAGGTTCTCTTTGCAGTTACATATAAGAAACACTTAGAAATTACTAAAAGTTTAGCTAAGTCATTAAAGATTTTTAACATCTGCTGCTATGAAGAAAAGCATTAAAGTGAAACCTGGTGTAACAGTTTAATAAACAGCTCTCTGTTATGTCACTGGCTGTTAGCTCTAACTTTTGAGGCCAAGATCTTCATCTGTATTTTGAGGTTGCAAGAGTAAATGAAAGAGAGCACCAAATGACTGACAAGAGTAGCACGATCTACAAAGCCTCAGGTTGGCCATTCTCCTTGTCTCTCTGCTTGAGAATATGTAGACTTTTCTAGGATTTAATGATGTGCTTTCCTAAAACTAGTAAATTCCTTCCCTTAAGCTGCAGTTCTGTCCTGGTGTTACTGATTGGGAATGCATCCAGATGTTGATGGCAAACCAGTTCTGTCATTTATATTTACCAATTCTTCTTTAATCAAGTGAATTGCTTTTCTTTTTGATTACCAGAAAATTCTCCTGTCGCAAGAAAAAGCTTTAATAAGACATTGATAAGAATTTGTCACCTAGATGATAGTTTTGGGTGCAGTCCTGGGAACAGAATGGTTTGTAAGGTACACTGCCACGGGCAGCGTGGCAGTGCACAGGCAGGCACCACAAACTCTGGCAGGGCTTTCCTTGCTCCTGGCAGGGAGCAAATCTTACTGATGGGTCCTGTGTCCCCAGCAAAGCACTGATATCTCACTTTCACCCACTGGCTGTTGTCGGTGTGAAAACAAGTTATGCTTTACCTGTTTTACTTATTCCTCTCTACCTGAATTCCAGGTTTGGATCCTGTGTGTTACTGAGGATTCTGAGCTTAGATGCAGAGTCCAAGAGTTTATAACCCTGAGAAGCATAACTGAGACCCTGCTGAGGTCTCTAACTTAACCAGCAGCAGTGGAGGGCAGATCCCCCAGCTCCTACCATACTCAGCTCAGATGCAGGGCACAGCCAGCTGTGAGGCAAAGCAGAGATGGAGATTTAACTCACAGGATCCTCATCCAAGAAGAGAGGAAGGATGTGAAACCTTTTTGTGTGTTTTAGGGCACACCCTTAGGCAAGAAGTCCCATGAAGACCGCACCTGGCTTCTTCTTCTTCCTTTCCTGTAGTCCCATTTAGAGTTTCTCTTCTCTCCAGTAGTTGCAGGTAATGTTACTGTGAGCCAGCAAGGAAAATCAAAGGTGAACAGCACTAAAGACTGCAGCAACCTGCTTAATTCCCCCACTATTAAAGAAAAAAAGGGGTCTGCTCTAATTTTTCTTTTTTTTAAAATGCTGCTTTAATGGTTCCTAGTTTCCCCTGCAGGGAAGATGGGTTTAAATCTGTGGAGGGAGTAGAGGATATCTGTCTCACCTCCATAGCTGCTTTTGGTGGCAGAATCTTTTCTTTGTTGGCTTTCATTCGGTTCTAGTTGAATTTCTCCCGTCAAATTAATTTTGACAGAACAGCAAAGAGGTGAATGAAAACTGAGTGTCTTCCACTGCACAGCGCAGAGTTTGGAGAGAGGATTATTCCCCTGTTTGAGTTTATAGTGATGTGCACATCTGGTAGATAGAGAAGAGTAATGACACAGAGAAGCAGCACTAATAGAAAGTTTCACTATTAAAGTCTTTGACAAAGAGGATTTAGTCAGTAAATGACACTTAATATATTATTACCTTCACAGTGTAGTGGAGAAACTGAGACAGGAGAAGTCAGTGAATCAACCTAAATCCCCAGTTCAAAATATGGGCAAACATTTAGAGTTTACCTGAAATGAACCAAGTATATTTTTTTTCTTCCTTGCTTGTGCTCCAAACTGTTTTTCCGCAATCCACCCTGAATTAATAAACCTTATGTATAAAAAAAAAACTTTTAAAGGTTATATTTAGTCTCAAAAAGCACTTTCAAATTCACAGTGGATCATTTAGAACATGCAAGTGTATTAACACTTTTCCCTTCCATACTAATAATACTTTTTATTTCCCAGCTGAATTTTGAGCTAAATAGTAATATTGAATAACTTTGGTTATTGCAAGTCTGGAGGTGCATAAACTATACTCTTAAAGGCTTTATCTAAATCTGCATAGCATTACTTCCAAGAAATAATCTAGGTAAAAATTATCCACTTTGAGATCTTACATGAATTCTATAGAAAAAAGTAGATGAAATATTCTGTGCCAACCCAACTGTTGTTACTACAAACAAAGACATCTTTCAGATTTTTTTGAATAACTGACTTATGATTGTCAGTACCTATGGTTTGGTTGGTTTTTTTTACTTTTGTAGTTGAACTGTTTTTACTTTGCATTCAAAATGGACAGATGCTAAGGAATTCTAACAGTATAGCTCCTTTCTTTCTAATATTTTCTGGGTAGTGCTGTATCCATAATCCCAAAGTGTTGGGTTATTATCTGTGATGGCAGTTTATATTTTCACTGACATTTCACTTGGTAGAACTGAGCACAGATGAGTTAAAGAATGAGAGAGTGACATAAAACATAGAAGAGCTATGAACCTTTTAAGTAGGAAATTCATTAATGTTTTTGTTTTAATTTACATTTTTATTGCATTTCTGGCAGATGGAAAAATTAGAAATCAGTGTGTGACAGGCAGTCTTCACACTGAGGAACTGGAATAAGCATTGCCAACAGCTGATGGCATGGGGAGGAAGGATGGAGAGTAACACTTTTTCCAAAAGCAAAAGCCTTTAATTGTCTCTAATGTGGATGGACCACGGCAAAGCACAGAGATACCGAGAAGAAAGGCAGAGCAGGCTCTCTTCTTCCTCATGAGGATTGTTGGACATCTCATTTCTGGCAGCATCCTCACCGTCGGTGTTTTTTATTGCACTTCATCCTGCCTTATTTTTTCATATGACAAGTGTTCTTTTGATTCTCTGCATTGGATTTCACTTTAGGTAATTTCTTCAGATACTCAGCATCATTTCCCCCTCTTTATTTCTTTTCAGCCTACTGTCAATAAACCTAATCAATTTCTTGCTGTCCCTAGTGTTAGGATATGTCCCTCAAACTTGTGTGGATGGTCATTCCTTCCCATTTTAGTCTCCTCTTTGTCATTGTTTAAAACTGCTGTGAAGGGACTGGTTAATCGTTCCCCACCAAGTCAATACTTTAATCATCTTTGCTGCAGTTGTCTGAATTCCATAAAGTTTGTATCTATCCTTTTGGCCCAGAACTGAATTCAGTGATTGAGATGAGATTGTTCTGAATTGCAGAGATAAGAGGTGGAGGGCTGTTTGGTATGCCAGCACTGTGCAGTGTTCTGTCACCATTAAGAAAATATGCATGAAGAGAGAACATCATTCATTTTTAATGTTTCCATGATAGTTTTCTTGGCCATAAGCTGAAGATGGAGTTTAATCAATGTGTATCAATTCCTTTCAATTTTATGGTCTTGATAACTCACAGTCCTACATGCTCTGCTGTGTAAGAATGAAGTGAACTTATATTGGCTGGGATATCTCCCTAGAGATTTTCTTTATGTATTCTCATCAATATATAGGGAATACATCCCACAAAAAACTTGAAGGTGGTAGAGCTGAGTTGTACCCTGTCACCTTTCTGCTGTGACCATGAAGTACAGACACTGCTGAAGCGTGCATGAGAGTTGGAGCTGAATTCTTTTGGGTCATCCTTAGATGATGTTAGGTCAGCTGAAATGAGAGTAGACTTCGCCTAATTTCTGTAAAGGCTGAAAACGTGGGGAACCAGCTGAAGGATTTCAGTGCCCATCCTTACAGGAGCTAAATTAGTTCTGGCACCTCCAAATTCCTCTTTGGTACCACATCTCTTGTGTGTCTTGTCCGTAGTGGTGAACAGAGGAGACTGCAAAGTCCAAGGACCTGTAGCTGTAGCTGTCCTCACTGCACAGATTTACACAAGTCTGAAGGCATTTGCCCAGAAAGATAAGAAATACATGAAGAATTTTTTCTGTTAAAAATAGGCATGGTGTTTTTTGTGGGAAGCACCCAGAGCTGCTCAGCTGACTGAGGCTGTTCTTGCTTCATTCCCTGCTAGTCTTTCCCTTCAGACCAGGGGCTCAGCTCTGGTTTGGCTGGAAGAGATCAGTGCTGTCTTTCTCCTCTTGTTCTTTCTCCAGGGTGGACTTCAGTCGTGGTGGGGTGGAGGAGCTATTTTCACATTATGCAAATAGAGGAGTGAAGCCCTTTCTCAGCTCCCCATTTCCTAGGTCATGAAGGGAGGGCATGTATTTCACTGTACCTTATCTTCCCTTATTTTTCAAGGGACAGAAAGGGATTACGAGCTTGATTCACCTTCTTTTCTGGGCTATTATTGAACTAATACCTTCATTATGAGGTTATTGCCTGTACTGTAAGGACAGCCCCTGGCCCACTGGGAGTGTCTGTACAGCAAGGTGAAATGTGAGACACCGTGTTACAACCCACAAAGGCCCAGATTCATTAGAAACAAATTCTGCAGCCTGACATATTCCCTCTGATGCAAATGACTTTGGTTATCTAAGGACGCACAGAGCTGGATGCTGAACGTGTTACTAGTAACTAAGGAAACATTTTTACAGTACTTTCTTTTGGGAGTTTTTCTTTGAGCCTTGTGAACATTTTGAAGTGTTACCCACTGCTCTGTGGAGTAAAACCAGATGTCTGAACATTATGTTAAAATGGTTTAATAATTCCTTATATCCACTGAGCTGGATTACCACAGTAAATAAATGATCTTTCATTCCTTTAATTTCTTCTGGTAAGGAGGACGAAACAGAGTTGCATTTATTTGGGGTACTGTGACCATTGCAGACATCATCATCTCTTTTAGCAGTGCAGGTGGAAGGGGTGGAGTGCACACAATGAACCGATGATTTTTAGTGGTCCCTCTGGACTATGATTGCAACAGATGGGCAGGCAAAAGAGATGCTGACTGAAATGCATCTGTCTCAGAGAGGGAGGGAGCTTTAGGCACATCTCACACGCTCCTAGTTCTAGTTTCAAAAACTGAATTGACAATCCACCATTGCTTGCAACAGAGACCCTGCTACGGGTCTTACACGTAGGTCTGCAGTTCTTGGACTTTGAGTGGTGCCTTGATTTATGCCAATGAAAGAAAAATGAGAAGAAAACACAAATCAAACAGAAAAACTTAGAGAACTTGACTATGTTTTAAATTCTTTCCTCCAGTTAGTTGTCTATCAAACTGATTCAGATGCTGGATTTAATTGCATTTATTTTTCTGATTATTGTAACATATTAGCTGAAGTGGATGCCACTGCCTCTGAAGAAGATTTGTAATTCAGTGTTTGATGAGATTCTTGTTGGGTCTCTGCTGCAGCCAGCTATTTTACCATGAGAAACAACTAGCCCTATTAATGATGTACTAGATTACAGAGGTTGCATCTAGTTGATGCCAGAGGAGTCTTTATTGGGATATAAATGGGGCATTTGCTTTTGAACCTCAAAATCTCCACATAACCCTTTAGTTCTGTGAACAGTAACAGTGAAATTTCCTCAGGTCCTGGAGTTCAGCTTCTGCAGGTGCCTGGAACTGACTATTTCTGACTAAGTTCAGCTGTGGCTCCCAAAGGAGACAAATGTGTGTTGAAAGCCCCAGAGGCAGCTGCTGCTGTGTTCAGAACATGCCTTTTGCAGGTTAACAGCCTTGCACTGCTGAAAGAGGCTCAGTGACTAAAGGAATCCATGTTTACCACATAATAACCTATTTCACATAATTTATAATAGTATCTGGTAATAAGTAATATATAATAATAGGTGGTTAGAAACTGAGCCAAGAAATGGGAGCTTTGGATCTAATGTTTCCTTCAGCCTGAATAGCCTCAGTCATGCTTGGGTATCTCTTTCTTGGTTACAGGTCTTACAGTGTTCTGAAGGATTTGATTTCAGTGCAGAAGCTAAGGATACAGAAACACCATAGTCATAATCTGTTTTTTATTGATGATAACACTGTAATATATCCTTTTTCTTCCCGTGCTGTCCTGACCACAGATTCATGCATTCTGCTTGCTTATATTTCATCATTTTTGTCTCGATAATTTTATTGCATGATATGAATGCTTCATATGTCCCATAAAAGCAAACAGGGGAGGGTAATCCTTTGACCTTTCCAACATTCTTTGGTGTAATTTACTGGCGATTCCTCTCCTCCCTGAGGCATGGCCCTGAAATCCTATGATAAAAATGGACAGCCAATCCAAATAGAAAACACTGAAAAGGTTAAAGCTTTGATTATGTTAGTCTATGTTCATAGTCTCTTTTTTTTCTGCCAGAAAGAAAATGAGAGCTGAAAATGGCAATGGATGAATCATGCTTATTACAGAATACGGAAATGATATTGGTTCAACCCGTTCTTGTTAATGCTGAAAGAATATAATCTTGTGCCCTCTCATTTTATGTCACTGCAACCCACCTTATCCTCTTAAATGAATGCATGCATCCATTTAATTAACCTGGTGAGATACTGAGATATAAATCTTTTAAATGCTTCTCATGCAATTCATCTTGACAGCTGTCATAGTAATAACATCTTTAATGCCATATTCTTTATTTTCTGATGTATTGAAATTCCTGGTATTATTTTGAGCACAGTGATAGGTTTGCTGGATTTAAGCCTTTAATCTTAACTTGTTTAAATCCTAGGAGCAGTGCTATAGAAAGCTTTACTGGTTGTTTAGTTTGCTGAATAAATGGAAGATTATCTTGCATGAAGAAAGCATAAATATACTTTGAAAGCTGTGGCTGAAACAGGGTGGAATTTAGAGCTGGTATGCTTTCTTTCAAAAGTTGTGTTTCTAGAACATTCTACTAAGAGTCTGTTCTTTGCTGGCAAGTGGTCACCAGTCAGAAATTGCATGAGAGCAGCCCATGTGCTCTACTGATTCCCTTCTGAGGGATGGGGTAAGGACAGGAGAGATCCACAGCATTTGGCTCTCAAGCAAGTCAACCCCCTCTCTCTCTGTAGACTGCCGTGTGTTAGTGTCACTGTACTTAATTAAAGTCTTAAAAAACAGTCAATCATGGAATAGTCAGGGTTGGAAGGGACCTCTGGAGATCATCTAGTCCAACCCCTGCCAAGGCAGGGTAAAAGATGAAAAGGTTCCTTGTCTAGCTCTGGCCCTTCCCACACTTCTTTGGGGATCTACTTTACCATGGCCTGGTGCATGATGAGCAGTGGTAAGACAAGGGGGAATGATTTTTATCTAAGAGAAGAGAGATTTCAGTTAGGTGTTAGAAATTCTTTACTCAGAGGGTGGTGAGGCTCAGGTTGTCCAGATAACTTGTGGATGCCTTATCCCTGACAGTGTTCAAGGCCAGGTTGGATGGGGCTTGGAGCAACCTGGGATAGTGGGCTGGCATTCCCGCACAGGATGTGGGGGCTGGAACAAGAAGATTTTTAAGGTCCTTTTCAACCCAAGCCATTGATTCTATGACCACTGGACAATTTTCAACCAGAACTAGAGGACCACTGGATTAGGGAGTGTTTTGGGTCACAAAATAACTTTCAGGGCACACTTGTCACTGGGCCCTGCCTATACAGTTCCAATAAACTTTGTAACAGCTTTAGAGACTGTAAGAAATTTGGGGTGTATCAAAATTAATTATTCCACAGGGAAACAACAACAACAACAAAAAAGAGAGCTAGAAAATAATATTATTCTACCCAGATATTTCAGAACAACTTGACATTTTTGAATATAACTTTCCAAAGCCAGTCAATATCTAGGTATATAGGCAGAATGGTACAGCAGTGCTGTGTTTGCTGTCTTGTAATTCCCATAATATTCTACTCATCTAAGCATTTTAGCTTCCTGCACTGGAATTTTTCTAATTTGATTAACTCATTAATGCTGGCACATGGCACATTCTCCTTCCCTCTCTGCAAAAATGCAGCTTGCTAATCTAAATAGCAACCTAATCCAGTGGGTGTGAGTGCATGACATGTACATTAGTGCTAATGAACTGCTGACCAGCCTCAGCAAATACCTGGGAGTATTTGGCATTAGGCAGGGCCTGCCCACAGCACTGCTGTGAAACACACAGGGGCAAAACAAAAAGCATTTAGCTAAGTGTCAGGTTGCAGAAGTGCTGATGTCGCTGCAGTTTTGTATTTCCCAAGTGTTGCATTTTGAAATACCAACTCAAAGGAGAATTTGGGAATTATTTTTCTACTTTGTTGCTTAAAGTCATGACCAAGCTAAATACCACGATGGGGAGAGATAAGGGTGTGGAAATGAAACCATGTTCTTGGCTGCCTTTTAATGACTAGGTAGAATGGTTTGAATACTCTGCCATTAACCCAACCCCCCAAAAAATCCAAAGGAAATAATCAAGTTGTTTAGCATAAATCTAGTATTTTTTGACTGGCCTATGCCTAGCAGGATAAGTGTCATGGTTTTATAGAGCTGAACATTGGTCTGTTACGCAAACATCAACTCCTTAATTCTGGAATCTTTTTTTTCCTTCCAGTTCTGAGGGGCCCTGATAAACTGTACTTACTGTACTTTCCCTGCAAAGACCACAACAAAAGCCAGTGTATGCACATTGGTGTTAACACCAGAGCTGGCAAAAGAAACCCAGCTGCAAAATGACAGACTCAATTCAATTCAATTAGGTTCCTAGGAAACTGAATCACTCCACAGATTGGTAATGAGATATAAAATCTTTCACCTTTAGGTCACCTGTTCATTCTAACCAACATTTGCATTGATGACAATCTTTACTTTCTCATTGCTGCTTCCTGACCTATGCCAGTGATATTATTTTCCTCCTCTTCTCTTTGCTGAGGGATAATACCAGTTCTGGTTGTGTTCTCTCAGTCTTAAAGTCTGGCCATCAAGGAAGCAGGGCTAACAGATTAGAAAACTCATTTTAAGGTGATCACTGTATAACTCTGGCCTCATTCTGTTTCCTAACAGTTAGATTTCCACAAATCACAGATCCTCTCCTCTTGTTAACACCTGGGAAAGACAAGCTGGCTGCTGAGAGGGAATACCTTGCTGCCCCATGGGTGTTTTGCCTTCTGGCAGCATTAAGTTGTGCAAAGCCAAGAGTGGGGAGGCTGTATTGTATCTGCCCTGAACTTAAACAAAAGGATGCTGGTTTGCGGAGCTGTTATTTTCGTTGTGTGTCATAACTGTTAAATTCATACATGTTTGTAAGAGAAAAACAAATAGAGTCCATTTCCAGTTACCAAACAGACACACTGGGTGCTAGTTCCCAGCTGGCATATGTTGGCATAGCTCTGTTGAAATGTGACTGCAGTTTCAAACTGCCTGAAAATATCTTGGATGCTTATCCGAGGAATATAATGTTGTACGTTTTCATCAGCTAAAGCAATATACATCAATCATCCTTTGTTACTACTAGAAATGAAGAGGGTATTATAATCCAAGAAATTTCTTGCATAGATTTTAGAGAGTGCTTTTCTATGTTAATCACACCATTTCTCCAGGGCATACTTTTCAAGCCATCTCTTGAAGTAATGAACATTCTTGTACTAAGTACTAAAAATACTGCACTTTGGGATTTATAATCAAGCTGATGCCTCTGGCTTGCTGGCTTCTTGAGTAGTGAGGGTAATACCCTATTGAAGCAAGATCACACTTGGGTCTTCCTTTGAGAGTTTTTTCTGTGTCCGTACAAAACCTTCTGCCCTGAGCTCAGTGCAAACCTGAGAAGACGCTGGGCAAACATCTGGGACCTGCATTCTCTTAGACTGATCCCCACATGCTCCTTGGGGATACAGCCTTCATCACTGACTGCTCTAAACCCAGTGCCTGCCCCCTATGCTCAACATAGATGAACTCTATAGTCCCTTAGGGAAGAGTCCTACAGCAGAAACATTTCCTGCAGCACAAAGAACTGGAAGATGTGCCCCCAAAGGTTTGGAAATGTACACGTGTGAGTGCAGTATGGGTGAAGACACCATAAATTGGACGTGACTTTGCAATAGTTCACAGTTCCACTGAGTTAAATGGGATTTTCAGGGTCGGAGTGCTGATCACTGGGGTCTCTGCTGTAAACATATTGACAAGCAAATTGGTCAGGGAGGGCAGGTAAATTTCCGCAGTCTGTTCTCTTGGCAACACAAAAATAGTATTTCTGATAGTTGGGCAAACTGGTTCTCAGCACTTTCTTGTTCCAAGACTGATCCATCTGGACTGCTGTTCTCCTCTGCTGAGCTTCCCAGTGGATGTGTTAGCTCCATTTTGAGTTGTTGTTAGTCTTTTGTTTGATCTCAGAGGAAGAGAAATTTACCTGGGAGGGTAATTTTTTTCTCTGTGATAAGCAGCATGATGCACAAAAATGACCATTCCAAGATAGAAACTTGTTCTGTTTTTCTTAAGTACTTCACTCTGATGATCATTTTTCTTTAAAGGCCTCCTGAGATGGGTACTTTGAGGCATCAACATATGTTGGTACAGGTATTGTATTATCTTGTCTAATAATTACCTGTGTTTCAAAACTTTAAGTGTGTTTAGCCTTAGGTGGTTAACTCTTCAGAGAGATGTGTGACAGCCTGCTAAAGGTAACGTGCAGAGGTGGGAGCTCCCATGGTGTGTGGGGGGGAAGGAGTGGAGCCAGCAGGTCTGGAGTTGCTGCACCAGTACATGAGTAGGTCCTTGTGCTGTGCTAGGTATGGCTGCAGTAAATCCCCTTCAAGTGCCCAGGGCAACATATAAACTATAGGAATAATTAATAGTAATCCTTCCTGGTTTTAATTCTAAACTAGAACTTGGGGTGGTTCCACCAAATACCTGCAGATGGAAACTTCAGGCACTTAACCCATATTAAGTACTTGACCTTCCATGGGGATTACTGACTCTAGCTGTAGCTCTCACTAACTCATTCCTAAGTGGTTCTGTACTCAACAAAGGCTCCCTTGGTGGAAGTCATGCTCTCAGGCATGATGCGTGCTCAGGAGAGTGATATAACGATTACATAAGGTCTTTGCTAATTTCTGGCGTAATCACAAATCACGTAATACACAAACAGTGTAATGCAATGCTGCTGTATTTGTTTAAATCTATTGTGGTGTTTCTTTTGCTCGCTAATCAGGAAACAATGGGAATTATGTGATAGCACACCATTGAGATTCTTTATTAGCTGAATTAAATAGCATGGTAGTTTTAGGGTTGGAACTACAAAAAAAGCAAGCAAGGGTTTACAGGTAAGCATGAAGAAAACCCCACAAGACAGAAATGATCACAGTGCAGTAACAGATCTTCCCACTATTGTAGGTACATGTTCTCACTGCATGTGTTCCTTAGATGAATGTATAGAGAGGTTAATTTTTATCTGTTTGGGAGAAAATGACCTGAATTCTGGTCTTGCATAAGTATAAACCAGAAATACAAAAGAAGTGTAGGAGACACAGGTGCCATTCAATAGAAGGTTGAATTCACCACTGCATGGTTTGGTAGCTGGAGCACTCACGGCTTCCTCACGGGAAGTGCTTTAAAAGAGCAGTCCCAGTGTGATGCCCACACCATTCCCGATGATCCCAGTGTGTGTGCCTCTGGGAGCCCTCCGAATTCCAGCTGGCTTCAGAGGCTGAGCCTGGGCCATCCTGCTCTCCTTGCAGGCGGCCTGTGCTTGGCCCACGTTCAGGCTCCTGCGTGCCCTCATGGCAGAGCATTCGGGGTCAACTTGAGGAAAGAGCTGTGATGGTTTTATCCGCTTGATATCCCCACAGCGACAGATGGGATCGTTCACAGGTGCGTGAGAAGTCAAGTCTATCCACAGGCATGCAAACGTGTCTGGAGGGCATGTGCAAGGCTGCTTTTGGGAATGCCAGCTGTGCTACCCTACAGCAGAGGTATCTGTGCGTCACCTGGCTGTGTGTGACCCAAGGTGACGTTCACCACAAGCAGAAAGGATCAGAAACACGCAGATCTTTTCTTTTTACCAAGTCTTGTTCTTTCAGTCAATGAGACTCTGATACAGTAAATACAGTCTATGAGATGTAAATACAGTCACTATGAGATGCAGGAGATAACTTCTGTTCTTGGTTCCGTATGAGCATAGCTGCCTCCCCTAATTTAGGCTAGACTCTGATTTCTGTTATCATTCTACTACTTGCTGTATATTCCGAATAAATTCATTAATTTTGCCCATATTCCTGTATCACAAATAAATATTATCTTAAAATACAAGCTGAAACTTTCAGATACATATGGCACCATGAACATTTAGGAAGAGAACCAGTAGTTGTTACTTGTCAGCTGTGGCTTGGTTTTAGTAGAAACCTCTGGCCAGGAATTACCAAACCCTACGAAACTGGAAAGATTAATTCCCTCTGTGGTAGCTTTATGGGCTGAATTCCCTCGCTGTTCTCTACAGGCAATGGGACTGTCTGATTATCACAGCAGAATCTTTGACCTTAAAAACTTAAGGAAACTGCTGAGGGCGTTTGTCTCTCGTTAAGGATAATGGGAGCTGAAAGCTTTTAGAACTCTTCAGGATTAGGTCCAAAATTTGTACATCACAGTAGCAGCACAAATGTGCCAACAAGCAGTGTTTACTGAGAAGTGCGATTAATGTGAAATGAACTGTTTCCCTCCCCCTGCCCAGCCTCAGGTAATTCATTGGCTCTGCAAATTCAGCTCCCAGCCCAGTTCAAAAAAGACCGTGGAAATATGAGTGTATTGCTAAAGAGAGTTGTAGCAGACTTTTTTTTTTCTTCCTTTGAGAAGCGACCCAAATATATTGGTAATATTTCTGTTGGGAGAGTTTAGATTTTTTGGCACAGAAAATTTGTTCCTGGACCACAGCCTACCAGAAACACAGAGTCATTAGCTGCTGGGTTATTATAAAGTTAATGATGAAAGACAGTAACTGTTAGGTAGGATATTGAAATATGAATTTAAATGTTTTACTTTTTTTTTTTTCAGTGATGCTGAAAGCAGCCTGACATTTCTAGTCAATCAAAAGGAAAACAAATAACCTCAGCTATGGAGAAAAAAAGACAGCTACAGAAAAGGGAATTTGGCAAAAGACTTTCTCTGGACAGCAGTCTTGTGGTAAGAATGAATATTTACTGCATTTAATGAATATATCTTGTCATAAAACTTTAATTGTTAAGAGGCAATACTCACAATTACGTGTATTTTAAAGGTGCTTATCTCTTCATCACAATATCACAACATTTTGTGATTATTCAGATTCTCCAGAGAAAAAGTACTGCAGGAATTCTACAAAATGCTAGGTAGAAACTTGTCATCATATAGAAACATGTCCATTCACTGGATTTACACGAGGAAGGAATCCAGACAATTATAAGAAACTTGTAATTAAAATACTACTCAGCTTCTGTGGGATCAGCCTGTATTGCTTCATACTTAGCATATGAGAGCTGTAATTAGCTGAGGTCCTCTGTCAGAAATGTTTATCAGGATATCAGGAAAAATGTGTTCACCATAGCAAATGTATAAACTACTCTAATATATACTGAAAGAGAAGCACAAAAGCCACATGCTGTAAAACAATTGCTTTTGCTGCACCTAGGATTTAAATTCATTAGCGATTGTATTCTAGATTTATTTTTAGTTAATATTTTCAAAAGATGACTGAGATGAACAAGGAGTTTTTAGATCTGTATTATGGATACCTGACCAGAAAATGCTCATAGATGCTGAAGAGTTGTGTATGAGGATAAGAGTGCCCATGTCAGGTACTCAGCATGATAGTCTGCAAATACTGGAACAGGCAAAGCTGAGAGATCCAAAACAGGAAACCTGTGCCATCTCTAACACTCATAGGTGGTCTTCTGACACACAGGTAGAGACTGTGGGACCCCAAAGCCTTTTGCCTGCAGTACCACACCTGTGCTAACCCCATTACCTGAATTTTACATATCATTGCAGCAATATAGTTTCCTTCATCTTTTGCTGAAATTGTGGTTTGGGCTTTTTTTTCCCCCCAAAGTATAAAGCCCACTGATGTGCTAATAGCAGTCAACATGGATTCAGCAGGTTTCAGTCTATGCACTCATGTTCTTTGTTCACCTGCTGTGTTCTTTATTGGGGTCAGCAGAGCAGTCCCACCCTCCCAGGTTTCCACCCCTTCAAGGACTCTGCTCTTCTCCCTCGGGCCTTAGCTACACGGCACGTCTCGGGTAATGTCACTTGGCCAGTGAAGAAATGTGCAGAGAATGTTTAAAAAGGGGTCTGTTCTTTTCTTGGCACCATTTCTTATGCTGATGAATTACATCCTTTTGTTTTGAAAAATATAATTAATTGGAGAGAAATAAAGGTAGTGAAGAGTAGTGAGTTCTCTCCCAGACTCTGAGCTGCTCAAGACCCTGAGGAAGAGCTGTTTAAGCTGCCCCTGTTCAGGCCATGCAGCTCAGGGCTCTGATACTGAGACGTGACTGTGTTCAGGTTGTTCAGCCTGCAACAAAACCTGCTCTCTCGGTTTGCACGCACTCAGCAGGTCAGGTCGTGCTCCCAACACTTCAAAACTTTCTAGCTTGTGGGCAGAGAAGGTAGGTTTGGTATGAACTCACAACTTTATGTAATACACCCAGAGACAAACAAAATCTGAAATTTTTGTAGGCTCAGAAGTATGTTTAGTCCCAGGGCCTAAACCTCTGTTATTAGTTCTAGGCATGCATGCCCCAAAACAGACTCCAGCCTAAATCCTGCAGCTAAAATGTACTGCTGTGATCCAAACAATCGACCACAGACTGTCAATATTTATCTGGAGAAAAGAATACTCACAGAAAGTGGGTACTGAAAGCTAAGGGAAATGCTCGCAGTTGTGAATTTTGTATAAAGATATTGCTCAGTATGGCAAATCAATACTGTTTTCCCCTGAATGTTTTCACTGATGTAATGGACTAGATTTAGCCTTTACTAAATGTATTAAGATAGAAACTTTCATTTCCCTGTGGTGACTGTGTGATCTGCTGGCTGGCTGGAAACAAGGAACCAGGTATTTCTGGCTTCTAGTCACATCTCCTGCAAATTTGGATTTGATTTAAAGCCAAGATAGGGTACCATGTCTAATTCTTACCCTTCCCTATCAGTAAGGGGAGAGTAGAGACAGGCACTTGCCAATGACATAGGAAATACTGTGTGTGTGACACCATCCAAAGTGCTTTGTGTTATAATCAGTGCTATGTGCATGTCAAAACACCCATGAGGATTTGATTGGAGGAGAAACAGAAACCATGGCTGTATGGGATGGTGATACTCTCTCCCTGATCTTCAGCAAGTGGTAAGTTGGGTGGGAGATTGCACACAGCTGAAATCAGTCTTCAAGCACTGGCTTGAGGTCAGAGAATTAGTGCCAACATGTGGCAGCTGAAGTTCTGTGGCTGATTAACCCATATTGGTGTGAAAGTGTTGAAGGAAAAGTGTTGAGGGAAAGAAATATTGCAATACTTCAATAATTTGTACGTATAAACCCATCATGCTGTCATCACTCAGTTGTAAAACAATGTCTTCTGCTGCAGGTGGCACTTACAGGTTGTGTCACCTGTCGAGTTTCTCGGTGCACACATCCATTTGCTGTACTGGGGTGTTACAGGTCTGTGTCTGTGAAGCTTTTTATTGAGCCGAATGTGTGTAACTGGATCAGAGAGTGTCATCCATACATTTAATTAGAAACTTTTGAGTACTTTGTTGTCTGCTCCTAGCTATTATTTCATAACAAGTTGGAAGAGACATTCTGAGATTCAAGTGCCTTCAGCAGCCTGGTAATGAGTCGTATGGATGCCTTGTGACTCCACGAAATTGAACTGGGAAAGGCAAAGCCCTTTGTATTCCCCTTGTTGTCCCCCAATTCCTGTTCTAGCATACCTCCTCTTAATTGTTGCCTTCATATATGTCTTTCTTCTTTACCTTTGTGTCATCACCAAATTCTGTTTGAGCATCATGCTTTAGTCCAGTCCTCTGCTTGTGTAAGTTCTTAGGTCTCTCTTGTCCTCTGGCTTCCCAAAGGTTTTGTGTTTAACCTCTCAGGCATTCAGGATTGGACACTATGCTTGGGAAATCTGGCCTTGATTCTCTCAAATTCAGCTTCTCCCTGTTTGGTGGAGAGTTTATCATATCTCAGAAAGATTCTAATTTCTGGGTGTTTAAACAAAATATGTTTCTACTTTTGCACTCTGGACCATGAGATACAAATAGGCGTTTCTGATAACATTCCTCACCCTGCCTGGCTCTGCTGCTTTTCCCATCTGCATCAGATTGTAATCTTCTGGAATGTTTTTTTACTGTGATTTAATCTACAAGTATTGCATAGTGATGTTTAAAACAACAAAAAAATTCCTCTTCCTTCCTAGTCTCTTAGACTCTGAACATAGAGTCTATGATGGTATTTGATGGAAGAGTGAGAAAACGAAAGGGGTGTTTCTGAAGAAAAGACATGACTTCTCTCTCCCTTAGAATACGGATCTGGGCCTTCAGAATATGACCATAAATATCGTCATTGTTTTGTATTCAGGCCTGCCCCATCAAACAATGGGTTTCAGGCTTCAGGCAAAATGATCCATGTTAGGGACATTCTTCAAACAGGGAGAAATTTCGTACAAATTAAAACTTTTTCCTTACACCACAGGCACAATAACTACTTTTTGATCACTCAGATAAAGGAGGAGGGTTCAGTTTTGTTTCCCATACTACTCTACCCCTTGCAGGTGGTGTCTTGGGGGAATAAACTTTACAATGAGGGCAAATAAACATTTTAAAATTAAAAAATATAGGTCTACAAATATATTCATAAAATATGCTTCATAGGGCTCAGTTTTTAGTGAGTGATGATTAATGCTTTACTGGAAGTTAGTAGTTTGAAACCATATAGTTTAACAAGCTCTAGAATCCTGCCACTGTTAAGAAAGGCAGAGGAATTGCTAGTACTGCTGCCCAGGTCAAAGGGGGCATCTTGCTGTTAGCTGCAATTAAATTAGATCCCTATCAGCTTTTAGTCATTATAACACAGGTGGTATTCCAGACATCTCCAGTATAGCCAATGGCTGCTACTGCTCTGTAGGTTCCCCATATTGGCAACATGCTGGAGATTTATTATACACCCACTCATTTACATTTGCAGGCAAAGCAGGTAAGCCTGCAGTGACATTCATGTTTCATAGCTTTGTATTCAGGTAAAACATCTAGAAAATATTAACTTCATAACAATTCTCACGGGCAATCCTATGAGATCACTTATAGAGAATAATACCTTTGTAATTTCTGCCTGGCATTTAAAAACCAAAACACACCACCCAAGGAGGATATACCTTTTACAGTTTCAATATAGTTGTATACTACCTTATTGTCTCATCTGTTGTAAAAGTGATGCTACTGTATTTTGAGTTTATAAAGTTTTCTTCTGCAAATTGATTCAAATCAAAACACCACAACTCTGGAAATAAACTGGTTTGGCATAGGAGAACTAAAGATTGTCTCTGAATCTTTTTGTTTTAAATAACAGATCTGCATCTGTCGTGTTTTTACGACATTAAGAAAAATATTGTATGTGTGGTCAGAGGATGATAAGATAGACAACAGTTGAAGAACAAGGTTGGAACTCCATGTTCTTCTGGATTACTGTTCAAGAAATCAAGACCAAAGTCATTGCTGTTATTGCCACAGTACTCCTGTTTAGCATGAAAACAAACTGCAAAATTCATAATATTGAAGGAGTGTATTTATTTGGAATACATTGCTTAGCTGTCACATAACACCCATGTCAGATTGTTTTCTGTAAAAAGAGAAACATTCTTTCTGAAGAACAGGTGGCTTTATTGTATGCCTTAAATCCTTTAGGTTTGCTTAAACAGAGCAGCTTTACAAAGTGTAAGACTGTGAATATTTATTTCATGGGTTTGATTTTTTTCATGATTTTTTTCCTGTTGAATCTTGCATTTAAGCATATGTAGTTGAAAATAAGTAGTGAAAGAAACTAGATAAAACAGGAAGGAAAGGGATTTTTCTGTGTTCTTTATTAATTTCAGTCTGGAATATACAAAGGAAACTAATATGAAAATTCATAGTAAAATAAAAAAATGTACTTTGATGGAATTTAGGCACTTATTTTCTTAATGTGGGTAAAATGAAGACATATGAGAAGATTTCTTTGTTAATATTTACAATTTATTCTTTGGTATGTGAGGGAGGTGTCTTAGGTAATGATATTAAAGACTCATGAAAGGATTGATTGTATTTCAGGTTTTCCCTACAAAAGTTCTTAAACAAAAAGAAAAATGGAAAAACCCCAAACCGTAAATAGACCCAAAGCCAAGCTTTTAAGTAATTTGTGTGGGATGGAGGGGAGTGTTAGAACATATCACTGCCACCAGGGCCACATTGGCTACTCTATTCACTGGGGTGTTCTTTGAAAATAATAAAAGCCCTATCCTTTGCCTGATCCAAACTGTCCAGTTGCCTCCCAGGCCCTTTTGATCAGGAAAAAGTCAATGTTTCAAGCTGTGCTCTTTATTTATGTGGACAATTCCCAGCCTGACTACACACGTGGTCGGCCCTTACAGCTGTGGTGGCATTTAGCTGGGGAGATTTGAGAACAGAATATCTTTTTGAAGCAGCCAGCATTTATCAAAGCAGAAGTTTTTGTTTTATTTAAAATGAGGCTTTCACTTCTGAAAGCAAGTTGTGGTAAAGTGCTTCACTGGTGGCTCGTGAACTGTGCCCTGCTGCTTTCATTCTGGTCACACGCTCCTGTGGGGCTCTCTAGGATGGGCTTTAATGGCACCACTTTGTTGTAATAAGGGTAGAGTGTAATGTAATGAATTGCTCTGGGGCGTGGGAGGAATACCTTCATCTGCCTGCAGCTGGGCTGGTGTCATGGGCAAAAACACTGAGTTCAACTGGAGACTGCTGAGAAGTGTGCATGTGGTATCTGGGGCTGGGAGCCAGGAATTCAGGGGTTAAGTCTGACATCTGTCACCTCTAATCAATTCCTAACTCGGTTTAACAAATTTCTAATTCCGTTTTCTCATTAACAAAACTCTGATTCAGTTTTCTCATCAATAAATTGGGCTTTATAGTAATTTCTTACCTCATAAGTATTCCAGGAGAAGTCTGTTATTAGCGTGAGTTTGTGGCTTGCTTTGATATCTTCAGATGAAAGGTGTCACAGAGAACATGACGTTGTGGCAGAGCTGTGAAAAGCACTGCAGCAGCAAGGCAGGAGGGGAACCCTTCGTATCTGGGAATTAAATTCAGCAAAGGGAATAGCCCTGACTAATTTTTTTTGCTACTTGACTGTGACATTCACAGTGTGTCTGACATCACTGTGCAACATAATCCAGCATTTTGAAATGAAAGGTGGCATTAAAAATATTGCCTTGTCAGATGTCAGCTAATGTTCTAACTTTTGTAGCCTGAATAATTTTTTCCACCTAAAAACTGCTTCCAAATTCCTTTGGAGTTTGCAAGTATTTTCAGTCCTCTCAAAACATGGATTTTGATTTGTGTGCTAATTTATAATTCAGAATTTTGTTCAGCTGAGTACACCATCATAGAAAAACCTGTGCCAAGGGTTTAATCTGGCACTGCAAAAGTACAGTTCAGCACTGGAAAATGAGCCCAGAATGTGAGCCTCAAACAAAGAGTTTTCAGTGTGTTTCAGAGGCAAGATAAAGCATTCATGACTTACACTCCCACTGGATGCACTGGATGTTAAGGAGAACAGTTTAATAAAGGTGACAAGTGCGGAATTTTGAGGTAGAAGACAGAATACAGGGAAGAACAGCAGTGAAGCACAGGTTGTGTTACTAACTGCATAGGTGAAGGTTTGCACATTCATGGAGAAAACCATAAGATATGGAACTGACATAAGGGCTCAGTAAATGGAATTCTAAGAAAAATTTATTCATAGAATTATACAATGGTTTGGGTTGGAAGGGATCATAAAGATCATCTTGTTCCGACCCCTCTGCATCTTCCTCAGGGCAAGGTTAGTATCACAGTATTCGGCAAATCTGTCAGTAAGGACGTCTACTCCAGAGCCTGGGCAAAAGAAGTGCTATCAGCTGTCTGTGTAATAGACAGTCCTGGAATCTGACAGGAACTTTGTAGAAAAATAAAATCCCAGTGTGGGTAGAGTGTGTAAAAGCTGTCTAAACAGAAGAAAAGGTTCTGTTGTGCACACCCAGGGCCTTTAACACCTGGACTTTGAGAAAACAGAGCTATCTATAAATGTAGTGCCAAGAGCATAGACTACCCTGCATTTGCATTTTAATAAAGTGAAAATTGAGACAACAGCCTTGGTGTGTTAGGCAGGAGAAAAGAGCCATCTAAATGGGTCAGTTTACAGCAGATACTGGTGAGAGGTGAGGAGAAAAGAGAAACCACAGACTAGGGGACAGCAGTGTTTAGGCTTCATGTTAGCATATCGGTAGTACTAACAATGTGGGAAACTGTGATCTGCAAGGATTTGAGGACATCACTTGCCACCACAGCAGTACATCTAGGGTACTAGGAGTAGAATCTATCAGCTTGGATAAGAAGCAGAAAGTCACTAGTTACACCAAGACAGACAGATGATGGCACTTCCATGTAGCAGTGGTGGAGAGGGCTGGTTTGGATTGCATTTGCAGAAGAGAGATTTGAAAATGAAGAAGTGTGTGTAAAGCACTGGCCATCCTGACAGCAGTTAGTTACTGTAAGTCCCATTTATAAACTCCAGAGCAGCCTGGCAAACCTTACCTCATAACTAAGAAATCGAGGGGCTGTGAGTTCAAAAGGGCTCAGTGAACCCAGGGAATTATGTTAGAAGTGAGTGTAGGGTCTAACATGAAGAAATGATTCTGTGAGGTACCAGTGCCACAGAAAGAACTGAAATTTGTGCTTGGGGTGATACAGAGAGTGACCTATTGCTTTGATTAAAGCTTCCAGCAAGAAAAACCAGTGATCCTTCTCAGGAACTGGAGATGTGGATAAACAGTGAGCAATAGAGAGATGCTTGAAGAGAGAATAGAAATAAAAAGCTCACAGCCCTGAAAACAAATAGTGCATGGAGCATGTTGATCCTGAGCAACACTTCGAATAACATTCCTGCTGGAAGATACCTCAATGGTTTATTGATCAAAAGCACTGAGTCCAACACAGGCAGAAGTTTTCTCTGAGAGAGGAATTATTTACCATTTGTTGCTGCACATCAAAAGTTACAGCAATAGGTGTATAGGGTGACATGGTGACAGCTGAAACAGTACCCACGTCCCCAGAGATCACGCCTTGACAAACTGCTGGCTTTTGCTTTCTCATGTCTTTGGCACATAAACTTAAAGTGACAAACACAAGGCTTGAAGGTTAAAATAGAAGCTTTAAAAGAAATTTATGCAGCTGATCTGCCCTTGCTCCTTGTCACAGAACTGGATGCAAAAGTGAAGGAAAAGTAAGTACAGAGAACAGAAAAGATGGTTTTACTTGTGCCTGCAAATTAACTGGCAGATGGACTGGGAGAAAAACAGAGGGCAATGATATTCTGTTGCCTTCTAAAAAAGCTGGAAAATTGGCCTATGTTGCTACAGAATCTCAGTAATTTCGCTGTCAGACTTTTGACATTAAAATATTAAATTCTCAACAACTCCTAATAAGCTTTCGAAGACACTGATTTGGCTGCAGAGGAGGAGCTAAAAATGAATATGAAGGAAAAAGCAAGAGATAAATGCATGAATTTTGAGAGTTATTCAGGAAGGAAAGTTTAGCATGGTACAATACAAAATTTGGGTGTTACAAAAAGAAATGGTGTTAAGTGTTTAAGTTGAAAGACTCCAGAAACTGAACTTTGCGAAGTTTATGGTAATTTATAGTTGCAGATGCCAATGGTTGGAAGAAAAAAAGTCATAGTTTTATCTTGGTGCAGGGGAGACAACTGTGCTGAGACTTGGTTTTCTTCAATATTTGGGACACATTAGGGAGAAATCTTGCTGTGAAACTGTTTGATTGATAGTAGATCTTTATTTTGGATGGAACCCCACGTCTTGATTTGGAGGAGTTTGATGATTTGCAGTGCGCACGCCAGGCTCTGCTCCCCAGGGTTTTTGGGAGGAGCTGGCAGGTGCCTGCCCTCTGGTCCAGAGCCAGCTCAGCAGCCTCCTGCCTGCTCCTGCCTTTTTCCCTGAAGGACCGGGCTGCACGCAGGAGAGAGGAGCTCGAGTGTGACCTGCTCCTGGCTGCGATCTCGGGCTGCTCTCTCCCTTTGCCCTGCCCCAGCAATTACAGAGCGGAGCTGTGACAGATGTAAGCCCAGCCCCAGAAGAGGGGAGGTCACGGAGAGCTTTGGATTTAAGGGGAGTGTGTGTGCCCACACGCTGGGTGTGTGCCATGCGATTACGCGCCTCCTGTGACACGAAGGCTGCGTATCATCGGACTAGCCAGGGATAAGCAGCTACCAAGGGAAATGGATATTCTGGGGACCCTTATCTAGCTCTGGTAAGCTACCAAATGCAGCAGTGTAATTGGAAGCTTTGCCTGCCCAGATGTTGAGAGCAGAAGGCTGCCTGTAACAAGAGATCTGAAGAGATTGGGGTTAACTAAACAGGGATTTTATTGACAAACCTTTTAAAATGCTTCATGCCTTCAGCAATTAAATATAACACGTATCCTGAGAAGCACAAGTCTCCTCTGTCTCTCCCAGTTGCCTGATTCCCTTTGAATACAATCCTAGGGAGAAGAGAAAGGAAGAATTATGCCCTGTGTTGTTTTATAGTGTTGATATAATTCCCTACCCTGCAAGACCAAGAATGAATAGTGAATCTACCTCCTGCTAGGTCAGTCATAGCATCCTCTCAAATGTCCTATTTTGAATATTGTTGCATCCATAGAAGATTCTAAATTTCTTTTCACGGGCTTATGAGCATGCGAATATACAAAGGGAATGAAAAAATCTTTGCAAAAAATATGCAGGCATTTCTTGACATTTCTTGAGTTTTGTTTTACAGATAGGTATGGTCAACTTTCCCTCGTGTTCTTAAATTTTGCTAATTTTGTCTACTTGCTCACAGTGAATGTGAGATAACCTCAAATCAAAGCTGCAGCTCTGAACTGTTTGCAAACCAGTATTTTGAGCCTGTGTTAAAAATTTTGAGGTTTTTATATTTTAGTTTCACCTGGAAAATTCTGATTTTGTTCATATAATATATAAATATATATATATACTTTTCTTTTGTTCTTATATATATAAATGTATATGTATATACTTTTGGTCCCCTTGCTCATTTAATTCTATAGCTATGATAGATTATGCACACTAAAACTGATGATAGACAATGTTTTGCTTCACAAGTTTACAATTTTGATCTTTACATAAAGTGTGCCTTACTGAAAATTTCAGTTAAATCACTATGTGTTTTGCCTTTGTGGAATAAGTGTTTCCTCATTAAAAACCAAACTGCTGAAGAACTGGCTAAATCTTCCACATGGAAAATGTTCTGCTTTGTGCTGTCAAGAGAGCCATGCACAGCTCTGCAGTCTAAATATGTCTTTTGCTCAGGACCCCTGGAGGCAGGGACATTTGGGGGTAGGTACCCCGATTCCAGGCATTTTTCTGTCCTAGGGAGTCTGTAGGTGCTTGTTGAGCTCTGATTGCTGGGAATGGCTCTGCTGGCAGCTCGTTCCTGCCTCTGCTCCTGCACCCCTGAGCCTGCCTGTGTGCTTTGGCTTTTAGGGCCTGGTGTGACCCAGATAGGAAATGAGCTGGGATCATTGCAAGGCATTTAAAATAATTGGGTATCAACAGCTGGCTTTATGGGAAGCTAACGGTGTAAATCCAGAGAGTTTTTATGATTTCAATGGGTATTTTTCCTTGCGTATAAAGCAGATCCAAGTAATTTTGGCTGGGAAAGAGTTTCCCAACTTATTTCTATAATGATACCTTAGAGTTTTTCATTATAGTGAAAATCTCTTGTAGGTCTGAAGGGAAAAATTACCTCCACTGTTTCCAGACACCCAATATGTTTTCTCTGTGCTTGAATTTATGAGTTTTGGCAAAGATAACTCATAATATGATCAGGTTTCAGAGTAGTGGTTTCTTGCACTGAATCCCAAACAAATGTGTAACTGTTCAGAAAGCTCCAATGTGTCTTTGGTGATGTAAAAATACGGGACATTGCTCTCTAAAATCCTGCCAATCTGTTTTTGTCTTCAGTATATTATTTACTACACAGTGTATTGAAAGAGGTTTTTGAAGTACAATTTAATTCCCAACTTCTTTCAAAGTTTTTACAGCATAAATTGCAGTCCTTGTCAAAAAGAGCAAGATTTGACTGTTGATGATGATTCTTTTGTTTCTATTGCTTTGTAAGTGGATTCAAATATACCTTTTCATTAGACCTTTCCTGAAAGAGAAGTGCTTGAATCAAATGACTGAGAGGTGTAATGCAGAATTCCTCTCAGATTGGGACATTAGACTGGAACAGAACAGGTATTTCCATCCTGGGAAATTTGCCTCAATGTTTTGATATTTTGGTTTCAACTAAATTTTTTTTTTTTAAATTTATAAATGTTGAAAATATCTCCTCTTAAACTGAATTTACTTTCTTCCCGTCTTTGTCGCATCTTTTATGGCCTTAAACACACCATGCTTGAGTGTGCAAACAGAAGCCTTCTGACTCGCAGTAGGAAGGGGGGGGTGTGTGTGTGCGCATCAGATTCATGTAAATTGTCCCCAGAAATTAAACATTTTCTGTTATCCTAAAGGAAATCTGTTATTTTTTAAGAATTATGTTGTCATTGTCCTTCAAAAATTCTGATTTTCCTTGTGGAAACTGCAGTCTTCTCTGGAGTAATCTACAGAAAATTCCTGAATGTCTTTACTAAAGTGGTAAAAGATGCTGCTTTTACCTTTAGCCAGTCCATCCATTGCCTTACTCCACTAAGTAGAAACTTCAGTGGCACTGATTAGAGAGATATCTCAGGCAGGAAAGTGCACACTCCATATGTGTTAAGGTGATAGAACCTGACATTGCAAGTGTTTGCATCTTGTCTCATGTGTGTCTTCCACATGCCTGGAACTCTGGAACTCAATGGATTTGTTCTGATGTACATTTGTATGAGACAAAAATCAAGCTGATGTCTTCCATTTGTTCTGTAGGTATTTCCATTCAAATATTTTTTAGTTATCCACTTGCACATCCTGCCTGTTTCTCCTGCTGTTACTCAGGGTCGGGCAGGAGATTTCTCTCATGTTGTATCTTTGTAAATTGGATCATCTTGTGATACTGAATCATGCTGGTTGTCACTGGCAAAGCAGCAGGTTCCTCCTAACCCTCTTCCCTGTGTGGTTCTGTTTGATGGGATTCTTACATACTTTCCAACCACCTTGTAATCTTGGTTTCATCTGTGACTTCAAGCTTTCCTTTGAGTACCACATCAACTACATTGTTAAGGCTTTTTTTTTTCATCTGTGTAGGAATTCAGCAAAAGCTCAGGTCTTGCTGTCTCAGCAGGGAACAGAGGGTTTGATTTATGTCTGGATAACAGCACAGGTTGAATTATTGCAGTAGCTGGTTCACAGCCTCCCTGATTGGCTGCTACATGGTGTTCTTAAGTTTGAGCAAAATTCACTGTATGTGCTAAAGGACATAGAGTTGAATGTGTCTGAAATCAGCACACCGCACCTGTACAAGGAGGTGAATTATGTTGGAATGTGGCGTTGTTTAAACCTAAGAGATTTTAGCTTCCCTCCCCACATGCACATGTCCTGGACCATCCCAGTGTGTGTGTGACGTGTGAATGGATTTAATGACTGTAACATACCTCGCTGAAGAGGTTCTCTCACAACCCTCACTCACTGTCCTTGAGGGAGTTGGACACTGCTGGTGTTGTGTTGCTGCTTCCCTCTGGTGCAGAAGCTCTGATTCCTTTCAGAGCCAGTCCTAAGTGACCTGGGAACCTCCTTTGATGGAGGTTATGTGTTTCAAAGGAATTAAGGTTTTTTTGCATTTGCCAATCTTATGGTTATAGTATTTTGATTTATAATTGCTTAGTTCTGCTGGTTGTTAATTGACTAATGACTGCAGATGTATTACTTTGTGTTGCCCTGGGTTCTGCAG